>JAUELC010118807.1:0-11597 GCA_031471745.1 Cryptochiton stelleri
GATGGACATACTTCCAAACACACTGACCTTAGCCAGAGGGCACCAGATTAAATTAATATGGAAACTGGCTAAACAATCTGGTTCTCATAGTCAACACACAATTTTGGAACTCCCATACTGGGATTAATCCAGTTCATCAGAAGAGAACTCCATCTCATCAGGGGTGAGACTAATTTACCTCTCTGGAATTTGCTTCAGGTCCTTAGCACAAGTAAAATTTCTTTCGAAACATCATATCACACAAACGGAACTGGAGAAATGTGACGATAGGCTGGAGACCGTTTGGATACGTCATCTCCAACACCCCACAAACTTGAACAACAGGTCCAGAGACTCCACGAGAGATGGCATACTATTACATAGAATAACCTCACATCAATATGGTAGGTCAACGCGCAAGGTTCTCCTTGTGCTATTTTTCTCAGATGGGGATGGTTTTTCATGTCTCAGGAGGTATAGAAGCCTGAAAAGTTGATATAAAATACATTGGTTAGAGTCTGAAAAAGTATGCACATATGTGCTTATATGATCAGAGGGCTTAATCTATTTCATGACTGAGTCTTGACTGGAAAAACTGTCATATTTCCTCTTATGTTTTAACCTTCAAAAGGCTGCAACCCTCCCCCCATATGGATTTGTTACATTCCTATGTTTATGTATTTTGAATACTTACAGGTAAAATCGCTCGTTTCGAAACTTCTGGTGCAGACAGACAATCCCTTCCACCGATTGGCATCAAAGCATGGAATCCATTTAGAGCAGGAATGAGGCTTGTGGCTGAAAAATATAAGAATATTATGTTTTCTTGATTATTTGATTGGTGATTTTAAGCCGTGCAGAAAAATAATAAAATAAAATAAAATAACTAGCAATTAAACATACCCCTTATGCCCCTTGAGTATTGGAGTAGGCAAGAAGAGGTAGTTTTGGTTTATCATAGCCAACAGATTGGAATTATAAGCCAGATGGAAGCATGAAACTTATTGTTTCTTTTCCATAAGTTGTAGTAGATGAAACTCAGAAACCAGATCCAGCTTTAAACCTTATTCTTGTACCACATAATCATGTTCCCCAATGTGAATAAATTCACCCAAATTCCAATGGAACAACCTGACATGGGATGTGTGGATGCTAATTGATGTATGTGAGTGTGTGGTTCAAGCTAAAAACCAAATAGAAAAATAAAGTAGTCTTCAGACAACTTCTAAAAAACAACATGGAAAAGATGTTTATTACGCTGTTCTCAACAATAATCACTAGACTTCCATTTACTTTGACTTTTTTATCTAAATTAAATCTGTCTTCTTCTCATGATTAAATTTGTAAACAACATTACGTAAATTAACAGACGTTATTGCCAAGTACACGAAACTAAACGAGCACCTGGGTGTCGAAAGTTCTCTTTGCAGCAACAACAACATCATATAGTATCGAGTGAAAGAACCTATGGTGTGTAATATTGACTCTTACAATAGTTGTGCAGATTTCTGACGTCTAAAATGATTACGTAACTAGTGTGACCGGGTCACCCAGGCCGCTAGTGAAATTTTAGTCACTTTACCTTTAAGAGTGACCTCCCGTACACCGCTTCTGATATTTTAGCCACTTTTTAGCCAGAGTGATCCCCCTTTGTACGCTCTTCCTCTTTTCCACTAAACGTTTGGTCGACGTATTTGCCATGTGATTGTAGAGCTCCGTGAAAGATGTGCTTACGGTTACTACATGACTGATATCCTTCTGGTTTGTTTACATCTGAACATGGATCTGCTATGGTTCATGTAACATGGCCTGTTTCCTATCCCCGGTTTTTACATTACGGTTTTTAGATCACGGCTTTTAGATTACGTTTTTTTAAGTTACGAGCTTTATCGTACGATTTTAGATTAACGGTTTCGAGATAAGCATTTTGAGATAACTGTTTACTTGTTTTTCGAATGATTGTGGAATGTGTTTTCCTAAATTTCAAAATCTTGTGTTAACGGTTTACAAAATCTGACATATGCTTAATTGGTTAAACAAATCTGTACGGTATTACTAGCAGTGATAATAAAGTTGAAATGGTTGCCCAAGATACCCTGTCTCTATTTTTGTGTTGAAATTCCCTGGTCGGTCTCAACTGGTGTCAGAAGTGGGATGGAGATTTTGGGAACGTCTTGGGCAGACGTTTCATGTTTTATTACTTTTCGCGTTAACCGGGGATAGTGAATCATTATGGCCGAAGGAGGTTCAGGGGAGCAGAGATCTGATGTACCGGTGAGTGAAATGGAATCACTGCGGTCAGAATTTACCGAATTACGTCTAGCATTGAGACAAGCCTCTACACCAACTAGAATAATTATGCCCCCAGCAGTCAAACTTCCGTTATACGAGGGTAGAGAAGACCCTGACGCGTGGATTGAACGTGCAATCAGAGCCGCAGCATCACAACAGTTAGATGGTAAAGAAGCTGTTGCATTCCTAAGTGACTATTTAGCGGGCACCGCAGGCGAGGAAGTTCGAAATCTTAAGCCTGAATCAACCCTTGAACTTTTTGACGTTTTACGCAATGTGTTTGGTTGTCGTACTACCCGTCCTCAGCGAATGCGTGAATTCTTTACCAGAGTTCTTAAGCCTGGAGAAACAGTTACAGAGTATAGTCACGCTCTTCTGAGATTAGCCGAAAAATTAGATATGTCACCAGTGGAAAAATCTTCCTTGCTGTGTGAAGTTTTCGTGGAAGGGATGAAGCCTTCAGCTCTTCATAAACATTTAAAACATCGTCTAGCCGCTGAGCCTAGTTTGACATTCCTTAAACTTCGTCAAATTGCTCTTGAAGAGAGCAGTGATCCATCTACTCGTAAACCAGTGCGAGAACTTTTTGTTAATTCTGATCATGTTAGCCTAGATCACGACATAAACACTCCACCGCCGTGGATGCATGACTATTTTGATGAAGTGAGAGACTTGGCTAAATGTGTTCGCGAGTTACAAACAAATAGTGCTCGTATAGCCCCAATTTCGGACACCAAAATAATTGATCAAAGAGAACAACAGCGAGAAATTGACAAGCGAAACAACTGTTGTTATTATTGTCATAAACCAGGGCATCAAATCAAAAACTGTAGAAAACGACAAAATAATATGCACCAGAATGTAAACTCTTCTACAATTAGTGACACTCAGTCTTCAGAAATAAACTATAATGACTCATGACGCCATATGGTTGGTGAATGTCCCAACATTGAGGTAACTGTTGGTGAACATGTTATTAAATGTCTTTTAGATACAGGCAGTCAGGTAACCATTATAAGTGAGTCCTGTTATAATGAACTCTTTTGTGATAAAGAAATTGAGTCCACTAATTGGTTACATTTAAAAGCCGCAAATGGTTTGGATTTGCCATATTTGGGTTGTTTTGTAACAGATGTCATTGTTTTCAATTCTGTTGTTAAAGATGTTGGTATTTTGGTTGTCAAAGATTCATGTAGAATACAACGAGATAATGTGGGAATTTTAGGTATGAATATACTTAAACATATAACAAAATTCCAAGGTCTTATATCAAATTCCACAACTATTTCAACCATTGTCAATAACAATTCAGTAAGGCAACAGTTTGTAAGAGTAGCAGGCAATGATGACATTGTCATACCAGCTTCAAGCATAAGTAAAGTTAAATGTACAGGCATATCTAAGAATGATTCTGTTTTAGCAGAACCATTGAATACTCCTTTACCTGGTGATGTAATTGTTGCCCCTACACTGACAAATGGTTTTGTAGAGGTAGCAAATCTGACTACTAAAGATGTATGGTTACCATCACGTACACGATTAGCGACAACTCAATCATGTTCAGTAGTAACTAATTTAGAAGTTTATGCTGATGTAAACAAAATTGTTGTTGATAATGTATCATCTGTTTCTGATTTGACTACTAGAATTAAATTAGATGAATTCGATGGGACTGAAGAACAACACCAAGAAGTATTAGGCGTGCTGCACGCTAACAGTGATATTTTTTCTCCTGGACTTGGTAAAACACAAACAATCCGACATCGAATCAACACTAAAGATGAATTTCCAGTATCACAACCGCATCGACGGATACCTCCACACCTGATACCTGAAGTTAAAGAACATCTTCAAGATCTGCTAAAAAAGGGAATTATCCGCAGAAGTTCTTCATGTTATGCCGCCCCTGTCGTCTTGGTGCGCAAGAAAAATGGAGAATTACGCATGTGTTGCGATTACCGTCGACTTAATGATAAGGTTGTAAGAGATGTTTACCCTCTTCCCAGAATTGAAGAATCTCTGGAGATGATGAAAGACGCTGT
This sequence comes from Cryptochiton stelleri, assembly GCA_031471745.1. Lineage (NCBI taxonomy): Eukaryota > Metazoa > Mollusca > Polyplacophora > Chitonida > Mopaliidae > Cryptochiton > Cryptochiton stelleri. The sequence continues at coordinate 4,314 of JAUELC010118807.1, forward strand.
TTATTTTTCAACTCTCGATTTGAAGGCCGCCTATAACCAAATTGAAGTCGAAGATTCTGACAAACACAAAACTGCCTTTACGACACCTCTTGGGTTACATGAATTCAATAGAATGCCTTTTGGTTTGAAAAACGCTCCATCCACTTTTCAGCGATTAATGACCTATATTTTCCATGAGGACTTGATGGAACGAGTATTCGTGTATCTGGATGATATTATCTTGTGGTCACCGAATATTCCTGAACACATCCAGCGGCTGAAATCTGTTTTTGCAAGACTCCGAGAACATGGTCTTAAAGTGGAATTGGAAAAGTGTCATTTCTTTGTGAAGGAAGTAAAGTTTTTGGGCCATGTTGTTTCACAAGATGGGATATCGACAGACCCTGATAAAATCCAGTCGGTAGCTGAATGGCCAGTGCCTAAAACTCTCAAACAATTACGTTCTTTCCTTGGGTTCGCCTCATACTATAGACGGTTTGTCGAACATTTTGCAAAATTAGCTGGTCCTCTGTATGACATCATAGGGAAATGTGGAATCTCAAAGCGCAAGAAGCAGAAAATTCTTCGGAACAGAGACATTACAGAATTTTGGGATGAAGATAGTCAACATGCATTTGATCTTCTGAAGTTTAAATTGACCAGTCCACCAGTTCTAGGATTCCCGGATTTCACTAGACCTTTTGTATTGGAAATTGATGCCAGCAACAATGGTTTAGGTGCCGTTTTAAGCCAGGTTCAGGACGGTCAGCTTGTGCTTTGTTTCTAATTCGCGTAACTGATATGTTTTTATAACTGACAATGTATAACTGACACTCAGCGTAACTGATAATATCCTATGTTTCTGATAAGCTATCAATGCTTGGTTAAGGATTAAATAAAACGTTATAGAAATCCTCCGAAAAACGCAAAAAGTCCAAAAGTCAAATGCAAATAGAATTGACTCTATCCGGCCAGAAAATGAAATGAAATGAGTCAAGAGAATGTTATCAATGAAACGTGTCATTTTGGATCAATTTAAACGGCCACGTTTATATTTTTTAGAGGAAACGGACTAAATCTTAAAAGGCAGCTCCTCCACTTATACATAATCTGCGTGATTCTTCAATGGTAGAAGATACCCTCAGTGTTTGGATTAGTGGATATGGTTTTGACCTGGACATCCTTTGTATTGATCTACTGGCGTATTTGTTCAATAGTCATTCTGGAATTCAATACGTATATTTAAAAATGTTACTTTTTATAGCTTCGAGCATACTTTTCACATAGGACCAAATAGTAACACTACTATGACGCTATAACACCACCCCTTGGTGCATATTGACGGGATCAAATCATTAATTATCTCGAGCTACGCGAAAGAGCCACTCTACGCAACACTGTTAGACAGCCAATCGGTCAAATTGTTTTCAGACTTTTAACTTTCAAGTAATTAAAACAGTTTATTTCCACAATAGTTTATTTTTGTAATGTATCTACGGGACACACGATATATAATGGTAATCACTCGGGTCGCGGCGTGTATTCCACAATGGTACCACTAATTACATGGGCACAGGAATGGCGATTAATTTGTGTAAAAGGATGATTTTAACTACAATATAAATTTAGACAAAAAAATTATATCATTACATTCCTGCTCGAAGCTATAAAAAGGCTCGATGTAAACCCTTTCCAGTTTATATGGATTCTAAATTATATAGCTCCTCTTAGAAACTGTAGTAGGTATATAATCCGTTAATGAAATTCAGCTTCATTGGATGGACATGTCTTAAATCTCACGGGAATAAACATCTGCTTAAAGGATTTTCTTAAGAACAGATTCTAGACGACTTGAGTCAATAAACCTTCAAATTGTTAAACCGCAGTAATTGTTACAATTATGAATCGTGTGCGTGTCACGTGGGTCTAACCCAATTCCTTCTTCGTCAGAATTCCTGAGCACAATCAGTTTTTGGGTAATGTTAAAACTGTCGCCTTTTTTTAAAAAACAATATTACTGCGCCTATGGATAGCGATCATTGTCAAGTCAATTTTATATGATGACGGGCAGATTGAAATTAGTCCGCGATACACAGATGAGAAATGCTTTGTAGAATATAATTTCGCTAAAAATATATATTTTCGGTATTTAACTAATATTTTGTGTACATCAAGGCTTCATCGTCAGTTTAGAGTTTGTAATTCTATGGCTGCACATATAACAGAGCCAGTAACAATTTTATCGTATTGATAATATTATGTTTGTTTGATTTGGGTTTTACGCCGTACTTTAAGTTGTTTCACTCATGTGACGGCGTGCCAGCCCAATGGATGAAGGAAACCATCCCAGGCGCCACTGGCAACAAATAATGGCAAGATACAAGACAACCACATGACATACCAGGATTCCACAACAGATCGGCTTCGTGTTGCCCCTAAGCTATGTGGGCACCAGGGCTACACGAAGCTCCCTCCAGCCGCCCGCTTGATCATTTTAACTATCAGAAATTCTAGCAGGTTAATCAGTATTAGTATCAGCTTGTTTAGAGAAGGACATGGCACAGTGGAAGAAATATGAAGTTTTCATGAATCACGTAACGATATCTTTTTCTGCGAAACGTGGAATTTTTATAAAAGCAAAAAACATCAACGGATAGAAGATAATGCAAAACAATTATGTTTTTGTTGACGTGTTTATAACAGAAGACAAATAAGCGTATATTCAATACCCAAAAACTTAATGCTTTGTAAAATCTCGTGTTACAGTAAAATGGCGAGGTAAATTCGCAAGTAAAAACAAATTAAGGAAGACATTTTGCAAAGTGGATACAGATCAGTGTGGACATTTGCACAGTGAATACAAATAAAGGATATTTTGCAAGGTGGATATAAATCAGTGTGGACATTTGTACACTGGATACAAATGAACAACATTTAGCACAGTGATTAAAAATCAGTGTGAACATTTGGCACAGTGGATACGAATGAAGACCATTTTAAACAGTGAATACAAATCAGTGTGGACATTTTGCACAGTGGAAACAAATGAAGGACATTATATACAGTGAACAAAAATTCGGTGTGAACATTTTATACAGTGGATACAAATGAGTGTGGACATTTTCCACACTGGATACAAATGAGTGAGGACATTTTGCGCAGTGGATACAAATGAAGGACATTTAGCAAAGCGAATACAAATCACCTGGAAAATAGACAACAACGAGTAAAGATTGGCAGCTGTGTAAGCACGTGGGGGCGTGTCCAAAGGGGCGTGCCCCAGGGGTCCATAGTTGGGCCGATAATTTTTAACATTTTTTTAAATGATCTGTTCTTTTACAGGACCAAAAGCACCATCTATAACTTTGCTGACGACAACACCTTATCCTTCAGTGATCAAAATTATGAAAATTTGTTAAAGACACTCACTGAAGACTGCCTGACAGTTACTAAATGGTTCAAAGCAAATTCAATGAAAATAAATGTGAACAAATTCCAAGCTATAGCTTTGGGCGGGAAAACAAAAAGAAAGTGTTTGTCTGTAAACATAGATGGTACTAGCATTAACGTCGAGGAAACTGTCAAATTATTAGGTATAAATGTAGATTACTTGTTAAATTTTAACCAGCATGTTTCTAAAATTTGTAAAAAAGCAACTCAGCAATTAGGAGCCCTGAAAAGGATTGGAAACTTTTTATGTATCAAATCTAAACTTAAAATTTATCATTGCTTTATTTTATCCAATTTTAATTTCTGTCCACTTGTATGGCACTTTTGTGGATCGGACTGCATACAAAAGTTAGAAAAAATCCAAGAGCGAGCTCTGCGATTTGTTTATACAGACAATAAAAGTGATTATGCCACTCTACTTAAAAATGCTAAATTACCTACACTACATGTAAGAAGACAGCGCCTATTGGCATACGAAGTTTTTAAATCCTTCCACAGCCAAGGGCCAGAAATTTTAACTTCCCTTTTTAACCTAAAAAAGTCTGTTTACTCCTTTAGAAAAGAACATTTGTTTACACAACCTAAATGCAAAACGACCAAACATGGCCTGCGTTTTTTAACATATGCAGCAACTAAAATTTGCAATAATCTTCCAAATTCTTTTAGAAAATGTGAAAATTTCAACACTTTTAAACAAATGATATCTAAATGGAATGGATCAGAATGTACATGTGCCTTTTGCTTTAAATGATATTAATGGTAAGTTTAAGAGCCAATTAGAAAAATGAACTAGCTACGGTCGTGAAGCTGCTCACACATTTGACAGAGAATAAAAATATATCACTAAATCTCAATATTTAGGTTTACGTTAAGCTGCTCGTTCTGATATACATGTTTATAAATAGTATATGTTACATTTTTTAAATCTTTATCAAAAGGATCCAGAACGTCCTTTCAAATTTTTGTTCGGACCGGTCAGTATTTCAGTCAACAAGAGTGTGGCTCATTATAAGGTAACTAAGTCAACACCTGACATGCGGATATGTAGAGATATAACGAAGTAGTGTGCCAGTGAATCAAATTCTAATGATATAGAAACTTTGTATGGTTGGGGGCTAGTCCATAAAGCCGCGTGTCGCGAACTCCCGGAAGAATTGTTGCATAAAGCTGCATGTCGGGGAACCCCGCGGAAATCAATAACACTAATCGCGTAAATTGTTTGTTGTCTTGGTAGAAGTTTTCTCCAGTAATTACACAGTAGTATGTAACATTTGACATCCTCGAATGGGATTTCACCGTATGTCACCGAGCGAAAATCAATATCCGGGTTTAGAAGCTTCAGACGTCATATACTTCCAACCTTCCGAGAGGGGGATTTAATCTAAAGTAGTTATCTGTCTATTATACTGGTAATATTGTTTACCTGGAAGTAAAATTACCTTTCTCGACATACAATTACTATTTGTCCAATGTCAAAATATAACTATACACTTTATGTATTTTTTTATAAATGCAGTGACAAAAAATTGCGTGCTCCACCGGGATTCGAACCCGGGACATGGGGTTCAGGCCCAACACTCTACCGACCGACCTACAGAGTCCCACGATAGAATGCTTCCCGAATTCGAACCCAGTGAAAAGTATCTCTCTCTACACGAAGCACTGACACAGGCCGCTAGAGTAGCATGTTTTTGTTCTAGATGTTTCTCATAATTGGTGTTTGTGCTCGCTCAGAAAAATAACAAATAATATACATTAACTATGTTAACTCATCGCTAATGTATATTGGTCTTCGCTACTTGCTGACGACAAAGGCAAATCTCGCGTCTATTATTCGGCTTTTCGTTGCGTCCGTACACTTCCCACAATGGTACTATTAATTTCCTGTGCCCAGCCAAAAGAATGAAGATTGATACAATAAAACGATGTGTCGCATCAAATCTCCGATGCTCCACACTGTAAACAAAATACCATGTAATCAATATATTGTTTTCGTTGTTAATATTCCAGAAACAGGAATGTAGAAAGCCTTATGCGAATCTTTTCAGGTTTATATTGATTTCAAAGTAGATAGATCGTCTGAGAAACGGCAGAAGGTTATCCGGTAACGAAAAACAGCTTCACTGGATGGAGACATTGTCAAATCTCATGGGAATAAATCTCGACTGAAAAATGAACATCTTAAGGGATTTCCTTAAGAACAGAATTCAGACGACGTGAGTCATACAAAAAATTCCGCAAATTGTCAGAAAATCTCAATAAATGTTTCAGTCATGACCTATCTGTGTATCAAGTGACTCGACACGAGTTCCTTAAGCCTGCCGCACACGAGAGGAACGAGCTGGGCTGCCTGCCTCACGAGGCCGGCAACTCAACAACATTCTCACTACTTCTTTCCCGCAAACGAGGAGCTCATACGGCAACGCGTATCTATTGGTCAGTTACCTTTTCTAGCTCAGCTGTCAGCCTAAGACGTCCGCACACGAGGCAGAATTCTCACTAAAATTTCAGCGCACACGGGGGAAACGGCTTAGCTGCCGGCCTCTCGTGGTTTTCGGGATCATTGCCATATTGGAGGTAATTTGAATGATCTCTGATAATATTAATGCTACCATGGCAAGTTTTCTAAAATATTCAACTTTTGTCAAGTATAGTTCGTTGTAGAGGACGGGAGGCGGAGTTGCATTACTCAATATACTAGTACAATTGATTTGGAAAAATAATCTTTAGTTAAGATATCAGATATTCTTTATTTAATCTAAATAATGGTTATTTTTCACATCTGAATTTCTTAAGGGGTTCTGCAAATACAATTATTTACCGAATATGTTGTTTTACATACATGTATGGCTCCATCCTTAGTTTAATTTGACAGTTTCATGGTTGTACATATAACAGAGAATTATACATAAGACGGGCGAGATATATTTGTGGTACATGCAGCTTTTTTTAAGTATAATAACAATAACTATATTTAGTCTGGGTAGCACAATTTGCCACAGGACTAGTCTCCCTTGTGGCCCAGGCGAATATATATTTGTAAAAAAAAAATCAGAGATAAAGGATTGCTTGCCTCCACTGGGATTCGAACCATTTTTAGTTTTATAGGACCCCAAAACAAACAGTAGATTAATGCTAATTCATGATAGAGCAAATCAAGTTTTTCACAAAACTGGTGTTAAATGTTTTGATTGATTTTTAAGTTTTGCACTGCACCACACATGAATGAAGATACTATAAGGTGAGCTGTTTACGCCATGGTTCATTTAATTATTTCTCCCACACAACAGCAACCCAAAATCACTCTAAATTTGAAAATAGCAAAACAATATTTTGCAGACTTACAGGGTAATATACATTTACTTCCTGTTGCCCTGGTGCGCTCAGAGCTAAGGAGCAACACGAATCCGATCTGTTATGGCGTCCTGTTATCTCCCGTGGTTGTCTTGTACCTTGTCATTGTTTGTTGGCACTGGCGTTCGGGTGGTTTCCTTCACCCATTGGTCTGGAACGCCTTCATATAAATGAAATAACCTTAAGTAGGGCTTAAAACCCCGACCGAGCAAACAAACTTGTTTAATGCTAACTGACAATAATAAATTTCAAATTGGCATTGTCACGACACCGCATAGTATCTTCATTTAGAGCAGAACATTAAGAATAACACATAATTGTTGATATCTGTTTTGTAAACAACTTGATATGGTGCATCATTTCAAGATGAGTTTACCTCTAGCTGCGCGAAACACTGTTATTACTGTGAGAATCATACAATGTATTTATGCCACGTCGCATAATTCCTGTGATATAACAGTTTTAATGACACGTGGTCCAGGCTGACCTACATTTCCAAAC
>JAUELC010118918.1:0-11597 GCA_031471745.1 Cryptochiton stelleri
GCCTCCAGTTTGCCAGGTTCCATGGCAGCACCGTGTTACACCATCTCACTCGTCCACGTCGATGTAGTCGTGTCAAGAAGGGGGCAACTTTTGCACGTCTGGCACGTATTCCTACTTCTCGGAGACGGTTCCTGATTGTCTGATCGGACACTCAGCAATATATAAAAGCTTTTTACTATAAGAAACCAAGTATGTATAAGTTAGTTATATTATTTTCAGAACCCTAATTAAAAATAGTAAAAAATCTGGCTAAATTTGCATATTATGCCTCAAAAAACGCTTAGAATAAGGTACTATCCTCGTAGCTTCACTCCTATCTTTTTATTGTTGAAATGTTATGTAAACTATATCCGTGTTAATCGGCAGTCACATTGTACAATATCAGTTATGTGATGAGAGGCAAACTTTGCCTAAATCAAATAAACAAATTGAAATTGAAATTGAAAATAGTAATAAATTTAGTTTTTCCTGGATAAAAGTTGTTGATATGCCCTTATTAATTGCATTATTCATGTTTTGCAGACAGCTTACATCTCTGTTTATACCAGTATGTGTTTCCGTGTGTTCACATGTGTATTTGTACACTTTCGAAAAGCGTTCGATCGGGTGGACACTCTTATGGGACAAATTAATCAACCAGGGTATAAGTAGCAAATTTGTCAATTTGATCAAAAGCATGTATAGTCGGGTAAAATCATGTATACGTCACACTAATTAGCTTTAGGATTTCTTTGATGTTGAAATGAGCGTAAAACAAGGCGAACTCCTGTCTCCTTATATGTTTAGATGTTTATTAATGACATAGAAAGAAGTATACAGATGGAAAATGATATTTCACTTATGTTAGATGATATTTCCATATTTATGCTATTGTTTGCGGACCACACCGTGTTATTTGCGGAGTCTCCAGAGGGTCTACAATCTTTATTAAATAGTCTAGAAAGGTATTGCGTAAAGAGGAAAATTAAGGTCAATATTTACAAAACTAAAGTATGTATAAATAAAGAAAGATGGTCACAATTAAATCATGAATGGTCCTAACAAAATGAAAGATTATAAATAGTGAAAAAAATTTGATATTTGGGAATAATGTTCAATTTCTACGGCTGTTTTACCATTGCTGCAAATCAAATGGCTGAGCAAGCGAACAGGGCATTGTTTGAATTGTACAGCATTTTTGATCAGTTTAATTTCAAAATATCAACAAAGTTGTATCTTTGTTGACAGGCTGATTCTTCAAAAAATATGGGTGCGAAATCTTAAGGTCTACATTATGTTGGAGAATTAGAGAAAATTTTGTAAGAGAACTCTCGGATTGATAAAATAGACACCTAATATAGCGGTATTGAGAGAAATGGGTAGATATCCACTGTTTACAATTTGCGCTATGCGAGTTGTCAACTATTGGTATAAAATTATCACTGATAAAACATCTCTAATATATAAAGTATATAGATTAGAAAGGGATAACATGACCAACACAAGAGCAACTAAAACATGGTTAAGACAGGTCAGATCACTTTTAGAAAAATCAGGGTTAAATGAACTCTGGTTGTGTGAAAATATAGATGGCACTGTTTCTTATCCAATGATAAAACAAAGATTACTTGTTCAAAGCTTACAAAACTGCCTAAGTTAAAGACAAGATACTAGTCAACTGTATAGTTATAAACAATACAAAAAGTCGTTGAAATTTCGAAAACAATCGATTGACGGTTAGAGTTGTTGATTACTGATCCTGCTCAGGTAATACGCGATAATGGACATCTTGTTGTGGCTGGCATCATCCTTTTATAATGTGAGATGTAGGTCTACTAATTATCGTGGAGCATTAAGCGCTATTCTCAAGTTAGAAATTGAGAGGGGGATATATGTTTTATTGTCAAGGCAAGAACGAATCTGCAAGAATTGTGATCAAAACAGTTCATTCTACAAAGAAATTAGTCATAAATACCCTCCAACATATAAATCTAGGCCAACAATTCAACAATTTAAATCCTTAATGAGCTCAAACAATTGTAAGAGTAAGTCTGGGCCAGAATTGTTTTTTTGCCACACAAAAAAGAAACGAAAACTTGCAGAATATTTCTAGTCAAAATGCCCCGCCATCTGCTGCCGTTTAAAGAAATAATGCATACATTTGACTTTATGAGTAAAAACCTGCTTCTCGTATGTCATCATTAAACTGTGCATTTATTAAGATTGAAATCTGTTCATGTATATGAATAATAGATTGTGTATGCCAGTCACTCTATATCTATGTATGGAATTGGCTAGGAGTTATATGGTCTCAAGGCTTACAGCAGAAAACTAAACTGAACTTTATTGTGTATTCAAAATGTTAGTTAGAAAAACGCTTGCCTCTATTCAAAGTTCATTAGGATATTTATACCATAATGACTGACGCTACATGTGGTTGATTAGTGTGGATCGATTAACAGCTAACATTGTACTCAATTCCCATTGGACATGAATACCTCTGCTCAATTTCATAGACAAGACTGGCTTAGGTAACAATTTTTATATAGGCCTAAATAGTTCAGCAAAAATCCAGAGAATGGAAAAATTCGGATTAATAGACAAATTGTTTGTACAAAAAATCGAATAACTTCAAAGAGTTATTAAAGAGGTAAACCTGTTCTGATACATTTTATATGTTTTTACCGCTTTTATTTTTCGCAGGGAAATGTCTACTCCTCGGCTATTTTTATAGATTCAATTATGATTTTTCTGCACACTTCATTTCAACCCAAAGATCTAAAAAATGGTCATTTAAATGTTTTTTAATATCTTTTTCGTTTTTGAGATATATTTATAAGAAATTTCTCCATTTCAATTCATTTGTTTCCTTTTTTCCACTTTAATACAATATTGAAAAAAAAAACCCAACTAGGTCAAATGAAAAAAAAATGAATAACAGTTTATTGGTTCATACAAGGTACTATTTAAGGTAAAATAGTAGAGTTTACATAAATGGAGAAGAAGGAGTAGCAATTTTAAAAAGCGGTTGTAAAAATAAATATTTGTTTCAGTAAGTTTCAGGAAAAACAAAATCTCATATTATTGTTCTTTATTAAAAGGCAATTCAGAATTGCAGAATTCCTAATAGTTTAGAAGTAAAACGGCGAAACATAAAAACAATCGAGTGACGGTTATAGTGTTGATTACTGATCCTGCTCAGGTAATACGCGATAATGCACATCTTGTTGTGGCTGGCATCGTCCATTTGGATTGATAAATTAGAGTTCACCTCTAATCATCTATTATTTTCATATCATTATGTATACTTTAAAGGAGCCCACCTTTGTGGTCTCTGGCCAGTGTGATTTCCTCTGTAAACAAGTAAATTATTTTTTGTAATATTTAAATGGTGGAATGAACTCCAAACGTATTCATTTCAAAGACCAGTTAAACCCAATAGCATTCAGACAAGTTTTATGTCAGGTGTTATAATTCTCTCAGCGTTTCGTTTGTTACTTGATGTGTCCAGCTTGCTAATGGATTTTATGGCTGCATACGATGTTTTTGTCAATATAAGTGAAATTCATGGATATTTAATGTATTCTGGTATATACATCCCAGGAAATATACTATATCCCAGATGTATTTATACTGATCAAGCGGTTTTCTGTATCGTAGTTATCTTGAAAAACATCTTGTAATTATGGATTTCAGATTAATTCTGAAACATCTATTGTTTTCGTTATGGTTCTTCCCATTATTATTTTTTATTAACACATGACAATCTTATATGACATATATATAGCCTGTATGCTCTAGATATGTACCAAAACGGTTTTTTTTACGCCAACTGGTAACGTCACGGCTATATTAGAATTTATAAAAAATATTGCGGCCTCATCGGCTCAGACACTACCGATTATAACAAAAAAAACCCAAAAAACATTTTGAATTTTCGACAAAACTACAACTTTTTGCGCGGAGGAAATAATATATATGCGGAGATTGTTTTTTTTTTACTCGAAAGAAATATTATATCTTTCGGAGAAATAGTTTTTTAGGTGGAATAAATATTTTTTACTCCGTGGAAATATTATATTCCCGGAAAAAACTTTTTTTTACGTGGAGGAAATATTATATCCGCTATACGCGGAGGAAATATTATCTCCGTCGAAGAAATATTTGTTTACACAGAACGTAGACTTCGGAAATGGTGGACTATTGATCAAAATGAATAACACATGACAATATGTCGCCTCGCTATTATTGTGGGATTAGAACGAAGGCTGATTGGCCCGCGTTTCCATTAAGTGGAACCAGTTCATTTGCAATAGAATGAAGTTATATCCAAAAGTTTACTCCAACATTATGTATATTGATTGTTTCTGTGTCTTCCATAGCAGCAGATTAAACATCTTGATGACGTCACGGTGCCGTCAAACATTCTCGCCAACATGTTTTCTTTGGATTCTGTTTAAGTTGAGTCCTCATTAATTATTTTCATGGCTTCTACACCAAAGCAATGTGCAAAAAATCCATCTTAATGATGCTGAAATATTTAACATGTCTTCCAAAATGGATCTTGTTATTAAAATTATTTCTTCGTGTTGCCCTGGTGCTCTCGGAGCGAAGAGGCAGCAAGAAGCTGTTGTGACGTCCTGTTATGTCCTGGGATTGTCTTGTATCTTGTAATTTTTGGCTGCCAGTGACGTCGGTGGTGGTTTCCTTCACCCATGGGGCTGGCACGCCGTCATATTAGTGAGAGAAAAACCTTAAGTACGGCGTAAAACTCCAATCAAACAATCTACATGTATAAACAATTACGCAATCATATCTCGCTGGGGTTTAAGGTCGTTTATCTCAAATAATGTTTCCGACTTTTATGAATGTGCTCTACAAGTGAAATGGAAGTGGTTTGACCTTGCGCGAATAATGGAAGATACAGTTTTATAGATAATTCAATCTCCCCCCTATAGATTTATTCATATAGTTATTGTATCCTTCATCAAATATATTGACGATGTCTACGTTAATTCTTTTGGGGTTTTGAAATCGCGTTTTTCGGTTGTTTTACTGTAGAATATTAGGTTGCCCTAATCCTTATATTTACTCACCGAAAAGCCAAACAATTATTATAGTTAGAAACAGTGTCAAAGCCATTCATTGAAATCCTTGGTATAGGAACAGTGTCACTATCGCTTGCACATATCTCCAAACGGATGTTTGTCAGCGGTATATACTGACAACTGCTGACTGCGGATTACCAACTACGAAGTGCTGACTGCGTCCTGATAACTGTGACTGTTGACGGCAATATATACTGACAACGCAGACTTGAACTTCGGACTGCGGAGAGCCAAATCCGGACTACTAACTGCGAACTGATAACTGCTGATGTATGCTTAGAACTGCGGATTGTCGATTACGAACTGCATGCGGTCTATGAATTGCGGACAGATAACTATTACTTATGACGGGGGTATATACTGACAAATGCGGACTCCAAACTGAGGCGAAATCAGTGAACTGTGATCTGCGGACTGCGAACTGACAACTGACAATGTCACAATCCTTTTTTACTGGGAGAGGGATATTTACTGCGAACCGAAATCTGTTACGTGTGATTTGATAACTATAGCAATACAATGTACAATGGTTACTGCACATATATATAGACCTACACACTTAAGGATACCGTGCATCTTATGACGTCTTTTCATTATGTTGTTTTACTGGCTGGATGATATTAGTGTCAACTGTTAAATGCGGACTGTGAACTGCGAACTGCGGAGTGTGAACGGCAGACTGAGGACTGCGAACTGTGGACTGTATACTCAAAACCGATGCTTAAGACGTCGCCATCGTAGATGTTACTTACTAGAAGTGGAGATAAACTGCGGACTGGGAAATGAAAACTGCTAACGGTAAACCGATAACTATTTTATGAAGTCATCATGATCGATGTTTCTTACTGGGAGTGGTATATGGCTGCGAGTAGTGAACTGTGGACAGGGAAATGATAATGGCGATTTACGAACTGCAAAAAAAAACTTTAAACTGATAACTGTAACTTATGTTTTCTTATTAGGATCGTATATACTGCAGACTGGAAAATGCTACTACGGATGGCGAATTGTGAGCTGCGAACTGATAATTCTTACTATGACGTCATCACCATCGATGTTTTACCGGGAGGAGGATATATACTGCGAAATGTTGACATGGAAATGTGGACAGGGAAATGATAACTTCAGCCTGCGAACTAGAATTGAGGACTGCAAATTAGTAACTGGGAAATGATATTGCGAACTTGGAACTAATAACTGTTCCCTATGCCGTCATCACCACCAATGTTTCTTGGGGGGGGGGGCAATACTGCGAAAAGCCAATATAACGATCTGTTAACCAGTGCAGTAGTCAGTCTCGGATCTCTCTCTGTGTGTGTGGCATTGCCTATGGATGAAAGATGAAGGCTCATCGAACTGGGGGTGTCTGTGAATAGGTGGTTAGCCGGGTGTATGCCTGAAGATTGACTTATGAGAATGTCTGGCCGGTTCTCTACGAACGGGTGGTTTGTCCGCTGCCTATATATTGACTAGTCAGGGTGTCGGATCGGGTGTCTGGGAACAGGTGGTTTTTCCGCTGTCTGCCTACAGATTGATTAGTCAGGATGTCGGGTCGGGTGTCTGGGAACGGGTGGTTAGTCCGGTGTCTGCCTACAGATTGACTGATCAGGATGTCGGGTCGGGTGTCTGGGAACGGGTGGTTAGTCCGGTGTCTGCCTATATATTGACTAGTCAGGATGTCTGGTCGGGTGTCTGTGAACGGGTGGTTAGTCCGGTATCTGCCTACAGATTGACTGGTCAGGATGTCGGGTAGGGTGTCTGTCAAGGGGTGGTTAGTCCGTATCTGCCTACAGATTGTCTGGTCAGGATGTCTGGGCGAGTGTCTGTGAACGGGTGATTAGTCCGGTATCTGCCTACAGATTGACTGGTCAGGATGTCGGGTAGGGTGTCTGGGAACGGGTGGTTTGTCCACTGTCTGCCTACAGATTGACTAGTCAGAATGTCGGTTCAGGTTTCTGGGAACGGGTGGTTAGTCGGGTAACTGTCTACATATTGACTAGTCAGGATGTCAGTTCGGATGTCTGTGAACAGTTGGTTAGTCCGGTATCTGCCTACAGATTGACTGGTCAGGATGTCGGGTCGGGTGTCTGGAAACGGGTGGTTAGTCCGGTGTATGCCTACGGATTGACTGGTGAGGATATCGGGCCGGTTTGTCCGCTGTCTGCCTGCAGATTGACTAGCCAGGGTGTCGGGTCGGGTGTCTGGGAACAGGTGGATTGTCCGCTGTCTGCCTACAGATTGACTAGTCGGGATGTCGGGTCGGGTGTCTGGGAACGGGTGGTTAAGTACGGTGTCTGCCTAACTATTGACAGGTCAGGTTGTCGGGCCGAGTGTCTGTGAACTGGTGGTTTACTCCGGTGTCTGCCTACATATTGACTGATCAGGATGTCGAGGCGGATGTCTGTGAACGGGTGGTTAGCCCGGTGTCTGACTACAGATTGACCGGTCAGGATGTGGGATGGGGTGTCTGTGAACGGGTGGTTAGTCCAGTATCTGCCTACAGATTGACTAGTCAGGAAGTCGCGCCAGGTGTCTGTGAACGGATGGTTATAGCCCGGTGTATGCCTACAGATTGACTGGTGAGGATGTCGGGCCGGGTGTCTGTGAACGGGTGGTTTAACCGCTGTCTGCCTATACAGATTGACTAGTCAGGATGTCGGGTCGGGTGTCTGGAAACGGGTGGTTAGTCCGGTGTCTTCCTACAGATTGACTAGTCAGGATGTCGGGTCGGGTGCCTGGGAACGGGTGGTTAGTCAGGTGTCTGCCTATATATTGACTAGTCAGGATGTCTGGTCGGGGGTCTGTGAACGGGTGGTTAGTCCGGTATCTGCCTACAGATTGACTGGCCAGGATGTCGGGTAGGGTGTCTGTTAAGGGGTGGTTAGTCCGGTATCTGCCTACAGATTGTCTGGTCAGGATGTCTGGGCGGGTGTCTGTGAACGGGTGGTTAGTCCGGTATCTGCTTACAGATTGACTGGTCAGGATGTCGGGTCGGGTGTCTGGGAACGGGTGGTTAGTCCGGTGTCTGCATACAGATTGACTAGTCAGAATGTCGGTTCGGGTTTCTGGGAATGGGTGGTTAGACGGGTAACTGTCTACATATTGACTAGTCAGGATGTCAGTTCGGGTGTCTGTGAACGGTTGGTTAGTCCGGCCTCTGCCTACAGATTGACTGGTCAGGATGTCGGGTCGGGTGTCTGGAAACGGGTGGTTAGTCCGGTGTCTGCCTACAGATTGTCTGGTCAGGATGTCTGGTCGGGTGTCTGTGAACGGGTGGTTAGTCCGGTATCTGCCTACCGAGTGTGGTCAGGGTGTCGGGTAGTGTGTCTGGGAACGGGTGGTTTGTCCGCTGTCTGCCTACAGATTGACTAGCCACGGTGTCGGGTCGGGTGTCTGTCAAGGGCTGGTTAGTCCGGTATCAACATACAGATTGTCTGGTCAGGATGTCAGGTCGGGTGTCTGTGGTACTGACTTTCCACCGAGACAATACCTTGGTGTTATGAACTCTCTGTCACTCTGAGTCACCGCCGGCATGTGAGTGAAATAACCGTAAACACGGCGTTAAACACTACACTTAAATACTAAAATACTTAAATAGATTTTCTGTATACAGTAGCACTAATCGCAATCCTCGGCTTGATAGGGGGATAGGCGTTTACTCTCGAAGGTCCACTTGAGGTCTAATTCAATGTTTGTGTTTAATCCTACTGTTTGGGGTCCCCCGAGAGTCAATTATTAGTTATGTCGTATCGAATTGTCGGCTTGTAATTTAGAGACACCAGTAATTTGGTCGGCCATTAGATATTGTGTCCATGCAGACCGACGGGCTAGCTATTGTGTCGACAAACAAAGTAAATAGTATTAAGGCCATCAAATTCAGAAAAGAACTTTGAAAGTTGAACTGAGGTTTTATCATACATTTAAGTTTTTACTGCTATGGCCATCGTATAGTGAAGCCTTAAAATAATATCAATAGTATTTCCAGGTGGAATAAATTAACATACAAGATTGTTTGAAGGCGGAATAATTGTTAAAGCCAAATCTATCAACTATTACTAATTGGTTTAATCTACTATTGATATTCATAATTTGGACATTGGAAGGACGTCGGAGTCCTTTTCTTGCACTCACGTTGCAGAGGTCAATTTGTGATAGCTTCTGGTCGCACGTATTAAAACAAAAATTAAAAACAAATTGATGAAAATACTTAATTTAAACTGACAGGCTTTTAAGAATTACTAGGAATAAAGCTTCTAAAATTTCTTATACCTTAAATTCCACAGAGTTTGAGTCAATTTGAATGACATTTTGTCCCACAACTGGCAGAAGCGAACTGTCGCTCCTTTCCAATATTCAAAAATCATACAAAAAGCTGGAAAATCAGCGGAAAGGGAAATTACCAAAGAAATAAATCAATTAAAATAATCACTGATAAAAAAGGAGTAAAACAAACATTGACGCGAACACAAATTTACATTTATCTGTGCTTTAAAAAAAGGACAAGGGGACGTAATTTTTGTGTAAGGGTGGCTATTTTTATCAAGAGAGATTAACTGTTTCTATTTATGTCACGTTGTAAAATCTTGATTCTTTTGATATCTTTCAATAGATAGAAACATCGCAGACAAGTTAACAGAAAACTGTCTGTATGCTAGAATCACTCACACAATATATTGTGTTCCTACTTGGCTATCCTGGTAGGTCGTTAAACCCTCGAAGGAAATCATTTTTATTGTTGAAGAGTCATGGTAAATTGATAAGATAAACATTTCTTATTGAAATGATTTAAGTATAGAGCAAGATTTATTTATTTAATAAATGAGAGGCCCAAGTGAAGTGTTTCGTGTACTGTAAGTAGGGTAAGGAGAGCTATTCATTTGAGCAATTTAAGCAATACTAGTATTACCACAATAATCTACAGTTTGATTATGTCAACATTGTTGGTTTGTGCCTTCATATTCCTGACATTGTTGTTGATTAAATGTCCTCTAATTTTTGGATGTGAATATCTTCTTGTCATTCGTCTGCCTCTTTGGTTTTCTGTATATCAATAGAGTTATGGCAGGTCAAAAATATGTTTTACAATTTGGTTTGGGTAGTGGTATGGTTGAGCTCTGTCACGACTGTCACCTGTGATTCGCGGAAGACGGGATAACAGAAAACATAGAAAGGGTTCTGGTTAAATAAAATAAAAACTTTTTTTAAGAATTTACCTAACTTCTGTCTTAACTATCATCTTTAATTCAAAGCATGTGGAATAACAGGATTGCAAAAATGGCCAATGATGTAGATATCATTTATTTTTTCTTTCAGATTCACGTTACCTCTATCTTGACTCTGATCTGTTATTGGCAGAATAACGGATGACTCTGTCAGAAAGACCGAAAGTCATGATACAAATCGCTTAAAGAAATAAAGGAAGCTGAAAGACATATATTTGGGTACATACAAAATAATAAAGGGCGGGCAACGAAAAAATTAGGTAAATTTTCAGACACGTGAGACATGTTTGACCCCTGTAGGCAAGATGTAAGGTTTATTTATTGCAGAGTTTTATTCTTGAAATAAAAATGTATTGATCATCAAATAAATTTACTTTGTTTACGACTTTACACATACTCGCAAATGTAATATCTTATAAATCTAACTCCATTTTCAATTAAAACTTGTCTCAAATACATGCTTTCTGCAAGGTAAACAGAAAATACCCATATCCAGTAATTTGCAGTTCCTTAACCTACATTCGACATATTTATTACAGTTTGGTTAAATATTTAATTGACAATCATAACTTCAGACGCCATATACAAATAAGCCTCGGTTTTATACAGTATTGATATAAGTACTGTCTAACATCGTACATGTCTTATGACTGTCATCTGCAACGGTAACAATTGCTGTGAATATCCCTGAACACCTCTTCAGTCTGATGGAGACAATTGATAATGGCCGACATAGTTATGGATATCTCTCTCTAAACAAATACAATTGTAGGTTTACAAAACATTTCCCTCCTACTTGACATTCTCTGGATGGTCTCTGAGAAGATTTCATATCAGTTTGTGATCAATGAAGTCTTCGGTTACTAATATTAGGGACATAAAACAATGATACATTGACAGATAGTAGCGCAGACGACAGTCTAATACGGCAGAAGTAATGACTGACTTTTGATGAACGCCAATGGGTAAACAGAAACACTAAATTAGACCTGAAGTTAGCCCTTGGGAGTTAATAACCACCTGACAGTCACCTAATAAAGGGCATTTGTCAATAAAATCAGGAAATTTCTACAATAGCTTAGAGGTGAAGATCATCTTAATGTAGCCTACTGAGCGTATAAATCAATATCTACTATCAATAGCTAAATACCGCTGATCGACACGTAATGGGCACATAAAATGAATGATAAGATCTAAATTATATCATATAGAATACACTATGGAACGCATCGAACACATTCACGCGTATTAAACACCCTCTGTGTTTTAACACAAAAATCAGCTGTAG
>JAUELC010119139.1:0-11592 GCA_031471745.1 Cryptochiton stelleri
GTTTCCTTCACCCATTGGGCTGGCACGCCGTCATATAAGTGAAATAACCTTAAGTACGGCGTAAAACCCCAATCAATTAATCAATCAATTAATCAATCCAACTTGATGATTGACAGGTGACAACAACATCGATAGAAATCGACAACTTTTCGAAGATGTGTACGTCATCTGCATAAAGCAGACGACACTCGTGAGTATTTTCAGTCCGATGAGAATACTAATAATTATATGAGAGGATTGATTTACATTGACGGAGATGTAATTGACGAAGATGTAATTGACATTTAAAACAAGTAAGTTTGGTATAATTTTATTTTTATTGCATATAGGTCAGCCAATCAGGCTATTTAATTATACCACTCAACATAAAGCACTATATGTATGATTTAGTTAACATCATGATTTAGCGGTACGAAGAAAACAATACTGAATGTGTAGATTGATCTTGATTCTTTAAACAAAAATGCATGCAGCTTTGTATCACAACACGTTTATCTTAATTTTGTCACACAATATCGAGTTATTTGCGATAAATGTTAACGCATTCACTGGCATACTGCAACAGCCATCACGCGGATAAAATTCAATTAAATTTAACATGCTAGGTCTGAATTAAAGTCTGGCTGCAGTGAGGTCGTGATTGTACTATTTGAATGCGATAGATTATTTACAGATCATGTTCAGTTAATTTGAGCAAATGACAGGTAATAATATTGATAAGTTCACATTTTGATTTAGCACATCTGGCGATAATCAACACCAGTGTATATATCATGGTATTCACCATCTTCATACTCATTGCAGGTCTTCTTATTACTGACACGTTGAAAAGAACACAAAGCTGCTATATAACGAACAGCCGATTCCTCAATGATAGACAGCCAATTAAAATACATGATTTCAACATTAGACTTTGAAAATAATAATAATAATAATATAATAACAATAAAATAACAATTAAATATTTTTTAAAAAAATGATAAATTGTTTAAAGCAATTCTCAGTTGTTTACCACATATAGTTGGCCCTAATACTTAATTGTTTTACCAACAGACACAATAATATATCTTTCGACATCTTCAAAACATCAAATCTTCATTTGAATATTCATTGCTAAACAAAATTAAACAATCACTAAGTCCAACATTGCAACTCTTATGTCTGAAACTATTGTTGGATCCCCTTGTATAATGTATTTGATGATACTGATTTCTGTATCGTATAATTTCAATATCGCATAGATTCAAAACTAATACTAAATTTAAGAATATTTTGTTTTCAACCGTCTTTTAAATATTTAACCTTATTTTTTTTTGCTTTTGCATCGATAAGCTCTTCCCTGTAATAATGCTGTTATTCTTCTGGTCGTATTGGCTGTGACACTATGAGAAAAGATACCGGTGATCTGTCGCAATAACCAAACCTTAACTATACAAACGATTTTCCATTTTCGTCTCAAAAGGGCCAAATGCGGAACTTATATAAGTTGATACAAATACTTTCCACATTATAAACCAGCACATGTAGAGATAGCACCCCATCTTCGAATTCATTGTATATGTCTTATATTACTAACACGTTAACAAAAACATAATTGCTATGTAGGGTCAATTGAATATCCCATTGATAGATAGCCAAATAAAATGTAAAATGTCGACGTCAGACTTTACAAATAATAATTATTATTAAAAAAAAACATATAAAAGAATAAATTGTGAAAAAAAAAAAAGTTGTTTACCATGCATATAGTAAATTTAGTGATACTTTGTTTTCCAAGAGATACAATAATTATTTCGTCCGACATGTTTATAACCACAAATTTTGACTAAAATGTTCATTGGTAAATTAAACTATAACAAAAATCCTTGTGTTAAAAAAAATGCGGACCGTATAAAATTTTTTGATCAAAGATTTAACCGCTCTAGATGTTTGAAGCCTGACATTTTTTTATTTTATTTTAAGATAAACCGGTCATTGAGTAATACGGAATTACATTACGTGCCCACTGAACCTCTTGCTACTTGAAAGTCTCTCAGTCGAGCTGATTTACCTTTCTGTATTACCCGAGTTGAATGGTGGGTATAGGTATTATACAAAAGTTACAAAACACTGATAAAGGTCTAGATAGAAGTTAGACGTCAATGTAAAGTAACAACAAGGACTTATAGGTCTATATTGAATTTAAGTCCTTGGTGTCACTTTACACTGATGTCTCAATTCGTTTCATGGGCTTCTATTTAGACCTATATCGGTGTTTTGTATATAATTATATATCATATTGAAATATGTCCTTGGTAACACTGAACTCATAATAATAGCAGGGTGTATTCCACCGGTTCTGGGGAACGGGCCTGTGGTCTGCAACACTACTGTTGCCAGCACCGATGTTGGACAACGGGCCTGTTGTCTGTTGGCAATAAGCCCGGTTAACAATTTCATGTTTGGGGTAAAAAGATATTTCACATTAACATTTTTTTGTATCTTTTACCCCTTTAACACATTTGGTAAACTTGTTTACCAAAATAATTTATACTGCTTTAAACTACAATATGTATTTTTTTCTGTTTTTTTTCACACACAGTATCTCTGTTTTTTTTCACACAGCATCTGTTTAGCATCTAATAATATGTAAATATGTGAAACATGCTACCTTTCCTTTTCAATGATATCAACCCTTTAAGTTTACACAGCATAGCAATATATAGATAAAATATTTTTTTACCAGAACTCCCTACAGAGAGAAGACCTTGCCATGAGAATAACTACTGAGCCAAAAGAAGCCAAAGATTCAAAGTCAGAAAAGATATAAAATTGTACTGATTGATCACATTAATAAACAACAATTTTATAGATGATGTAGGCCTATGTATTTATGAATTATGACCTTTTTTAAAACCATCTCATTCCTGTTTAAGTTTTTACTTTCGTTTTTCATGTCAAATTATTCAATGGGAATCACTGTTACAGATTAGTTCTGTTTCACCCATGCAATACAACAACAAACTTATAATCCGCCAACATCTCTGATTTATCATACTAATAAAATATGGATTACTTCGTGTGTATCATAGCATATTATTTTCGCACTAAATCCCAAGAGTCACCTTCATATGTATATTTAAGGGGGTATATCAACGATTTTCTTGTTTTGTAGATTTTCGAAAATCTCTGTCTTCGAGAAAAAAACAAAGCACTTTACCAAACACAAACATCAAAAGGCCAATAGGTTGATCGTTATAAGCGCTTAACACCTATCTATGTCCACCCCCACCCAAACATTCAACATCCAACTACAAGTTATTAACAAAATAGTATAAAACAAATGCCCTAGCTATAATAGGTAACCTACAGCATGACTTATAGTAAGTGATCCCAACAAATCTCATCTTCCCGAGGCAAGGCTGATATCCCCATAAAATCTGTATCAGAGTTTCACGTCGGGACTCGCCTTGTCTCGAGAAGATGAACAAATCCGAGTAAGGTTAATAACTATTATAACATATGACGTTCAACTGATTGTATAGAAGTCTTTTTCTTATAGAAAATACAAGAATACGTAGATATATATTTTATATTGGGTTACAGGGACACCATTAATTGTTCATAATCACCATTGCACGAATACACTAGTTATAGAACTTTAGGCGAGGAATACATTTCTTGACTGATAGATATTATTAACAATAACCATGCATATAACCTGCCAAAACAAATTTGCATTATTGCACTAGCCAATATGTTATTTACATGAGATGTTGTGGCTTGCGTACGTGACACTTCATAGTAGTTAGTAGTATTCCCTATAAACGGTGTCCATTGGAGCAAAAGATACCCTTTTCTGGGTACTACGAGTCACACCACCATCAATAATACTCGTCTTATCTTTGTCAT
This sequence comes from Cryptochiton stelleri, assembly GCA_031471745.1. Lineage (NCBI taxonomy): Eukaryota > Metazoa > Mollusca > Polyplacophora > Chitonida > Mopaliidae > Cryptochiton > Cryptochiton stelleri. Next base: position 3,892 of record JAUELC010119139.1, read on the forward strand.
AGTCACTGGTCTTAACAAAATGGTCTGACGTTGTGGGTATCCGTTCATGACTGTTCGATCTATGACCATTGTGGTGCATATCGTTAACATTGTGAGCTCGCTTATCGTGGGTATCAGGCTGTCTGTGTTGAGATGAAGGTTTCACTACATGGACATCAGCTGATACTAACTGACGTTTAGCAGAATCTGCCATTTCGTGTGACTGGCTTTTACTTTGTGAGACACTTGTCCTTTTTGACTGAGGACTTTGTCTGTAGATTTGATTTTGGGGAACTATATAACGCTGACTATTTACATTTTTATGCACCGGAATTGATCTCCCACAACTATCTAAATATATAGGTATACTGTCTCTCCTAGACGGGAACTTCTCTTGCACCCGTTTCCCTTTCTTTCCAGGATTAACCATCACCAACAAATCCGGGCTTTGAGAAAGGCCTGGAATTTGCAAATTAGACATTTTGATTTTTGTTGGGTATTTTTGATTGTTTGGCTGTCTTTGTTGTTTTGCCACACTGCCACTGGCTTGGTTCACATCACGCATACTCATGCGACCTGCATTTAGGGTCATTCCTGAAGCTGTTTTCGGTGTTCTTTCGCTATTAGGACCTCTTTTGGAAGAAGTTATAGTCACTTTTTTTGGCGTTTCAGAATCTTGAATTTTATGAGTGGACGGGAAGCTTTCCGTGTCTGAGCTTGTGGAGGCTTCGTCAGGTCCTTTGACACTGTACATGTGGATATCATCACTGCACATGTTTGTGATGAGCGGGTTAGTGAAGCCATTCTCTTTCAACAGATTGTCACTTCGTGCTCCGAACAGATCAGGTGCTATATCGCCGCGAGACTCCTTTGATCCTCTTTTTCTTCTGTAAAAAAAAGTGGGAGGGAAATAACAAAATTAATAAATCCAAGAAGACTAGCGTGTTCTTTTGTCCAGCAAGCTATCTTAGTGGTGCAATATTTTTCAATTCGTTTAGAAAGTGTCCATTAACAGTTATTTTGGGATAACTGTCTTGACAGATTCTAGTTCAGAAAATGTTGCAGACTGAAACCCATACGGGACTCGAACCGACGACCATCAGAGGAAGGCACCACCTCGCCAGCAGTCATTGCTGGCCACTAAGACTACTCGGTCAACCGGACTTCTGAACGGGAATCTGTTCTGACTAAGAGTGTTATAAAAAAACACGAAAATACTTAATGTTTTTTTTATTTTACTTAATAATTAATATTCTCATTTAAATAATAATATTATTCACACCTGTGTCAGACTAACTCAGTCAAAGTATACATACAATGTGCATGTATATGGACACTAAATCCGCGGTTCGACATTAAACTGAGATAAAAACATTGAAAACGGCTATTCGGACATTTGGCAGGTAATCTGATTAAAATCAGGTCTGAATAACGGTACCACAACATAAAGCTTATCTAGCTCTGATTTTAATCAGATTGTTTGGCACTAAGTCTGCTAATTAAACATTCGATCTATGTTTTTTTGCTTATTAATAAGAATGATCCCAAATGTAAGTTTCATAATATTTGTTATATTCTTGAATAATATTTAAGAAAATACAGTAATTTTCGTTCTAGGGCATAAATCTTCAATCTGGAATAGGGTCTCTTCAGTGGATCAGCTAAATGCACTGTGTGCAAATATTTAAAAGTATTACCTCCAAATGAATACGGACACGATGGATATAATAACGGTCACAGCTAATCCAGACACAACAGCCGCCACAATTATCACCACTAGAATAAACCAAAGTTCTTTCAGATAAGCAAAATACCATGAGAATTCAAATATAAAAGAATTTTATAAATATTGACACAATTAAGCTTTAACAATTCATCAGATAACATTTTCTCTTTAGAAATATTGCCGCTTACCAGCTTAAAAAACTTTAGAAATTATGTTAAGCTAGCTGTATGCTGTGTGACATGCTTGTGTTGTAAAATTATATTAAATTTTTGTTACAATTAAAGCTTTCCAGTTAATTTTTACACGTAATCTTTAGATTAATATTAAATTATTATCTACAACTTTTTAAAAAGATATTACTCCTTACCATTGTTTTCTCCTTTCTTTTGGACTTGGCCTTCTGTGACTCGACCGGCCGTTGAGGCATTGTCGGTGATTGAAGGTGTAGGGGTTAACAGTGTCACACTGGTCACCTCACTATTGTTACTGAGGCGCGTTGTTGTGGCCGTGGTTTTACTTGTGCTGGTTACAGTATCCTGTTTAGCAGTTGTGGTGCTTTTGCTTGCACTTGATAGTGCTGTTTGGACTGTTTTTGTACTTTCCGGCGTGGTAGACATTTGGGGAGATTTTCCTGAAGAAGTGGGTACGTTTGTTGTCGTTGTAGGTGCATTTGTTGTGGTGGTGGGGGCCTTTGTTGCGGTAGTTGTGGTTGCGTTTGTTGTGGTTGTTGTGGGTGCATTTGTTGTGGTAGTTGTGGGTGCCTTCGTTGTGGTGGTGGGGGGCGCTGTTGTTGTAGTGGGTGCCTTTGTTGTGGTGGTTGGGGCCTTTGTTGTGTTGGTTGGGGCCTTTGTTGTGGTAGTTGTGGGTACGTTTGTTGTAATAGTGGGTGCCTTTGTTATGGTGGTGGGCGCCGCTGTTGTGGTGGTGGGTGCCTTTGTTGAGGTAGTGGGTGCCTTTGTTGTGGTGATGAAGGCCTTTGTTGTGGTAGTGGGTGCCTTTGTTGTGGTGGTTGGGACCTTTGTTGTGGAATTTGTGGGTTCGCTTGTTGTGGTAGTGGGTGCCTTTGTTGTTGTAGTAGGTACGTTTGTTGTGGTAGTGGGTGCCTTTGTTGTGGTTGTAAAGGCCTTTCCTGTGGTAGTTGTAGGTGCGTTTGTAGTGGAAATGAGGGCATTTGTTGTGGTAGTAGGTACGTTTGTTGTAGTTGTGGTAGTGGGTGCCTTTGTTGTGGTTGTAGAGGCCTTTGCTGTGGTAGTTGTAGGTGCGTTTGTTGTTTTAGTGGGTGCCTTTGTTGTAGTAGTAGGTGCGTTTGTTGTTGTACTGGGTGCGTTTTTTATGGTAGTTGTGGGTGCGTTTGTTGAGGTAGTGGGGGCGTTTGTTGTGGTAGTGGGGGCCTTTGTTGCTGTAGTTGTGGGTGCGTTTATTGTGTTAGTGGGTTCCTTTGTTTTCAGTGCGTTTGTTGTAGTATATTTAGGCGCCTTTGTTGTGGTAGTGGGTGCATTTGTTGTAGTTGTTGTGGGTGCCTTTGTCGTTTTAGTCGGTGTGTTTGTTGTGGTACTGCTTGCATTTGCTGTAGTAGTTTTGGGCGCGTTTTTTGTGGTGGTGGTGGTCTTTGTTGTTGAAGTCGGTGCGTTTGTTGTGGTACTGGGTGCGTTTGGTGTAGTAGTTGTGGGTGCCTTTGTTGTGATAGCGGCGGGTGCGTTTGTTGTGGTAGTGGGTGCGTTTGTTGTGGTAGTGGGTGCCTTTGTTGTGGTGGTGGATGCGTTTGTTGTAGTTGTAAGTGCATTTGTTGTGGCACTGGGTGCGTTTGTTGTGCTAGTGGGTGCGTTTGTTGTGGTAGTGGGTGCGTTTGTTGTGGTAGTGTGTGCGTTTGTTGTGCTAGTTGGTGTATTTGTTGTGCTGGTTGATACCTTTGTTGTGGTAGTGTGTACATTTGTTGTGGTTGTGGGAGACATTGTTGTGGTGGTTGGAATGTTTGTTGTAGCTGTAATGGATAAGTTTGTTGAGTCAGCAGGTATGCTTTTTGTTGTATATGGCACTTTTGTTATAGTAGTGGGTATGTTTGTGTTTTGCTCCTTGGTTTTGTTTTGTGGCTCCATTGCGTTTGTGGGCGTTGTAGTTGAGGTTTGTTGTGCTCTTGATGTTTGTTGTCCCGTTGAGGTTAGTTGTCCTGTTGCTGTCCCCATTGTAGGTTCTGGCACTGTCTTGGTTGTTTGTAGCACCAATGTGGTTGGTTCGGACACGTGTGTTGTAGTATGTGTTAAAGTTGAGGATTGTGTCAACTTTGGTGAAGATGTATTTCCAGGCACAGGGGTTACAGTTATATCACGACTTACACCGGTACTTGCTGTGGTAGATTTCTCAAGAGATTTTGTTTGAAACAAGGTAGTTGTTTTCAAAGGAAGCTTTGTAAGTGGGGCAGTATTGTAACCAGTTCCTTTACAATTTATCCGAATAACTTTGCCTCCTTGCAAAAAAATAAAAAAAAAGTACATTTAACGTATTATGAATTCATAGCCTAACCCATAAATATGACTTATTTCACATTCAAGAGCAAACAATTCAAATAAGCGAGGTTATCTTAAAAAAAGAATGCACGTGATTGTCTTCCAAAGGCCAGAAAGTGAAACATGTTCTTAAGTATACTGTAGGCCCTATACATTCGTCATAGTGTAAAAAGTACTGTTACATGTGCAGGTCAATATATACTCTTAGCTTGGCAGTCAAAACGTGAACATATTTTATTCCATAGAGATATTCGAAAATAACATAAAAAACGTCGCTATTTTATTACCAAAGATTCATCACACTGCCCTGAATCATCTCATTTTCACATTTCTCATAAACAATTTTTTCAAATGATCTTAATATCGAGCTGTTCGTTTTATACGTGTTCATGGTCGCTTTGTGTGACTTGTGAGATATGAGTAAAACTTGTGCTGATTCTAGAAAATCATGTTTGTGGAATACGTGTAGGTCCGGGTATTTGGGACTCTGCTGATTCTGCTAAGAAAACAACAGGCACAGATCAACAAATGCTGGAGGCACTGGTGTAAACTCAGTAAAATAATATTGAGAGTTAAGACATAATTATTATTGTGAAAGGCTTCACAATGATTATACAGTGTTGTGATCATTCGAAATGTCTATAAAAACACAAATACGGTTTCTGTTTAAAGACTATATATCAGACTTACGAAGTTGTGTTGCCTGCAAGATTACGCATAGTTCAGACTGTTCAATTCTGGGATCAAATTCATGCTCTAATTTAAAAATGACACCTTTCCAAGGATTAATATCTGCTGTTAACACCAGGGTACATCTAGCTTCTGATCGCAGTACCTCATTCCCGTTGGGATATATTTCTAGAAGTTGAGATATGCCATGGCAGCCTCCAGCACCAGCACGAAATTCTGCCACCAATTCTAAGGCTTGTTTCTTGGTGTCCTCCGAATCGGAACTGATGTAACAAGAACACGGTGATTCTGACCAACGTCCTCCACTGACCAGATAAAGCGTTTCCAGTTCATTGGTCAGCGTTAGGTTCCCACCCTTACACATGTGAACATCTGTGGATAGAATAGATCGAATCGTCAGGGTTAAATGGGTACAACTATATACATATAGATGCTAATTTAGCATCCCTGTGTCATTGGTTCATGTAGAGAGAAATTCGCAGTCTTCACTGGGTTAGAATTTGGGAAGCATTCTATCGTGAGCCTCCGTAGCTCAGTCGGTAGAGTGTTGGGCCTGTAACCCAAAGGTCCCGGGTTCGAATCCCGGTGGAGGCAAAGCAAATTTTTCTCTCTGCATTTTCAAATATATATATTTTCAAATATATATATTGTACATCACATTCAGCAGTAAGTTTTCTATTATTATGATAAAAGACAGTATTGTATATAAGATTTAAGCAACAGTATTGTGTAAACTTACTTGCAAGGATATCAGTGTATCTGTTTTTAGGACGGTTAGCCTCTAGGGTAGCTGCAGTTGCTGCTAGCTTCGGGCTTAGGTCCTTCAGCATCTATAACAACAATGACAACAGTACAGCAAATTCAATTGACAGGATACATGTACTATCATTACTTTTTACCTAAATTAAATTTCTTAACCAAAAACAAATTAGAAAATAATTTATTAACATTGTTCCAGCATATTTTTTTTATATCGAGTCTTTAAAAGCTTAAGAATGACGCAGAAACTGTACAGAATAAAACTTTGCTTGAGAAAGACCTCAGATTGATTGATTGGTTGATCAGTGTATTAGGCAATGTCACATTTAGCAGATGTGAACATTTTGCAACATCTATTTTTAATAAGATTCTATATGATTTCTTTTTGGTCAAATCTAAAGCACCCAAGCCTGTCTATCAATATAAAAGAAATCAATTGAATTTACATATTTTTAAAAATGTTTTACAAGTCTTTAATAGACAACAACTAGAGACAGAAAGTTCTGTTAATACATGTTAATAGACCATATGGTTTGATTATTGAAGCACCAAGCGCAGTATCAGTAGCTATGCCATTTTTCTGGCTGATGTTGTATTTGTTAAATGAATTTCCAACCATATATTTTGAAATGATTACTTTTATGACGCTGTTCAAGCTTGTCAAAGTAATTGTGCCCAAGTGATTAATCTTTAAAAATTGATATCAGTAGAATTTGAAGATGAAGATGAAGAAACTCTTACAGCATATTGTTTTGAATATTCCAAATTAGAGTCCCTATGCATCTCCTCCACTGAGTCAATAAAGTCTACCAGTTGTATAGGTCTGAAAACAATGAAAATCTATGTGTCATTTGATTTGTTTGTTTGATTGGGTTTTTACAACGTACTTATTGGGCTGGCACGCCTTCATATGAGTGAAATAACCGTAAAGGTTATTTCACTCATGTGAAGGCGTGGCAGCCCAATGGGTGAAGGAAACCATCTCATACACCACTGGCAACAAACAATGACAAGATACAAGACAACCACAGGACATAACAGGATGCGACAACAGATTGGCTTCATGTTGCCTCTTACATGTAGCTCTGAGAGCACCAGGGCAACCGTAAGGTCCTACCAACCACTCGCCATGTGTCATTTAAATGCTTAGGAACTAAACAAATACTGTAACTAGTGATATTGAATAACATGTAAACCATGACCTCTTTTTTACCTATTTGTATAATAGTAAACAACTTAATTAGGAAATTATAAGCAGAATTTACGTAATATATTTAGACTAGTTACGAATCAACACGAGTTAAGTGTGACATTTGAAAAAACTCTTACTGAATAGTCAGGTTACAAATGATTGCATGATAAGTGTTTTACATCATACTCCAGAGAATTTCACTTATTTGATGCGGTGTATTCCAATAGGTAACAGCAACACTAATACATAGAGGATATTGCACAGTGAAGTTTGAATACCATATATATTGCTCGAGTGAATGGTGAGTGATAACCTACTAGACGTGAAGCGTCAAGTGGGTAACTGCTTTCACCATTCACTCAAGCAATATATTATGGTATTCAAATTTCACTGTGCAATATTCTTTTTATTATTTATATCAAAGATAGTTTCGTAAATCAAATATTTTTCCCAATTTTCTATGATGTTATTCGAAACATGACGTGAAATAGCGTGACATTATTCGACACCTGACATCAAATAACTTCACCTGTGTTGAGTCATAATAGAAACGAAGGCATGTGACGTGAAACAATTCCAAGTGCAATAACAAAGTGAAGAAACAAATGTGTTATTACACTGCAGTGAAATATCAATTTTATGTGTGAAGAAAATCCTTATATTTCACTGGTAAATAAATAATACTAGATGCCCAAGGGCAGCATGTTGAGCCCTGGTTTTGCATGAAACATGTTTGACATTTGAACTCTATGTGTCACCTTAAGGCCATAGACGAGGGTCACAGTTTCATCATGTTGAATATTTGTGGCTCATCATGGTGAACATTTATGCCCCCAAAAATCATTTGTTAC
>JAUELC010119250.1:0-11592 GCA_031471745.1 Cryptochiton stelleri
GTTTAAAAAAAACTCGGGTCCAGGTCTGGTTGTTGATATGTCCAATCTAGTTCTGTCGTCAGTTTTGGTCTAGTCATTGGCTATAAAACTGCTAAACGAAAGAGAAAATGGACCTGACTTCTGAGAGAAATTCCCGGAACTTATGTACTTCTAACAATTGATAACACAGCTCCCATTTACCCAATCCACTGGAAATGTCATTAATGTAGCAATATTAATTATATTTAGAGATTATCAGTCACATGGGAGTAGAATATTGGCCAGACGAAATGTTTCCTGTCGTCATTCAGACGGCTCATAGACATATACTATCTTCTTCATCTCTGAAGTACAAGAAAGTACCGGTTTATTTCAGAGCTGTATTACGGCAGATCAGTTCAAGTCTGATCAATCAGTAACATGCTTTTCTACGTCAAACTGTAAATAATAAATGTTTAAAGGAGGTTGTAGGCTGCTGAGTGAGGTAAAGATAAGGGATAATACTTTTCCTGTTGGTGGGCATTCGTTTAACTTAATCGATTAAAACTAATGGTGTGATATATGTAGCTATACATGAATCATGCGCGACTTAAACCAATTAAGAAAATGCATTATTTCGGTGAAGCACATGTACAGTAGAAACAAAATGACTAAGACAAACACGTTGAATGTGTTGTAGTGTAGAAACTTATTAGAATTGGCCCTCTGGCTAAGGGCAGCATGGTTCGAACGAACATAGTCATGCTGTCTTTAGTTAGCACTGGAGGAATATTAATTTCCCAACAGAGCAAAACACTTCGCATTATATGGTTGCGTTAGTTTATATATATCTACTGTTGAAGTACACTGCCGTCAAATAAGTGAAATGCCCTTAAGCACGACGTTAAACTCCAATCAATCAGTCAAGATTGAGTTTATTTATGACATGTTTAACATTGCAAAGATGTAGGCCTATATATCAGTATGCATCGTGTACCTGTCCGGATCTCTAGGTGAAGCGTGACGAACATACCTCCGTTTATAGGCAAGCTTAGATTGATTGTTGTTTAAAGTGAATTGATGAATCAAATGGACTATCCTCCACCAGGCTATTTTCATTATATAATCCTTAATGATATTTTAACAAACATAACGCATCATGCAGTTAAAAAGTCAGACAAATAGAGAGAGAGCCAAGTCTGTTTGACTGTATGACACTAACCTACCCTCAGACTCATCGCATATATCTCTGCATTGTCAGAAGGAATGGTTAGTTTGACATTCAACACGTAGTCAGTCATTTGTCTCGGGCTTCGTTTAAAGCAAATAATCCCATGTCACGGCGTTAGGGGTAAATAATAGTAAAGATACTCAACGTACACTCCGTTTGACAAGCCATGTTTTCACGTCAAAGTACTTAGCTCTTGACTATGAATGTTAAAATCCCGGCAAAACTGCAGCAGTTGGATACTCTGAAGTTGGACTGTACACATTTAATGGTATGAAACTATTTCGAATCTCTCGAACACCAACATAAACCTCACCCTATTTAAGAAACATTCATTCTGAGCCCATCAGGTTAGTTATCGTTGGATGGCATTTGACTATAAAGCCTAATAGTCGGCAGGCCAAGACCCTCAAAAAAACTTTTGATGGCATTTTTTGTTCAAAGCTGGCAACCGGGTTAGAAAGTACCACTATGGCCAAGGCTTTCAGAATCACCCGTTTGCCAGAATGGCAATTGACTTTGAAGGTCAAATTTGGGGGTCAAAAGGTCAAATGAGGTCGAATTTTCGCATTTTTTTAGTTTGTCTTATACTTTCATATAACATCAAGTTTGGCATGAACAATTGAATATTTAATGAGTTATAAGGGTTCTAACTTCTAAAATAATAGGTAAATGTGAAGGGATTTATGAATATAAAGGCTTTTTACTCCTTTATTCTTTGGAATAAGCTTTATGTAAGATACATTCATTTAACGTGACTTTTACCAGAAATTACCCTTGCTTCTTCATCAAGAAGGCACCACATTGGCTGAAAACCACAAAATCATATAGTTTCCAAAAGAAAGAACGACATTCAAGGTCAAATTTCAAGGTCAAAAGGTCAAATTTTATGTTTGTTCCAAAGAAGAATCGACTTCTTTCTGCTGTTTCTTCTTGGTTCAGCAGGTAAGTATACAGTGCAAACGATGTGTTTTAAATGATAAGGAACTGTACATTTTAGGGGGAAAACATCATTTTCCATCCATTTAACGCATCATTGAACCCCTCCTGTGAAAGCTTCATCCCCTGTCGTGTTCATACATCCTTCTGCATCACAGCCACATGCAGGTATACATGGTTGTCCCATCTTGTGGCAAAGGCAAGCTTGTGTGCGGCACTTGCTTTTGCAACCACAAGTAACTAGTTCCACACAGCTAGTTGGAACAGATGGTTTCCGCAACCACACCACTTCCAATCGTCTGTCAGTTGCTTGCCAACCTCCTGTCTCCTCAGAGTCCGGAACAAGTACGTTAGTCTTGTTTGCCTGCAGCCATACTTTTGCCTGGTAGTTCGCACACGACATGTGCAAATCCAGAGCGTCACTAATTGGTGGCAACATCTCGAGTACCTTCTTCCCTTTCTGGAACAAGTCATGCCTAGCTCTGTCAACACCTGTACCACAGTGTGGCGATTTATACAGCATACATACAAACTTCTCGACATCGCCCAACAGCCCATCTCGGCCAACGCCATGCAACAGTTCCGGGTGTTGCAAGTAGACATTCCAACATGATTTTTTGCCATGGCCAGAGAATGATGACACAGTGTCACAACCAGTTATGGCATGGAACCCAAGAACATTCTCCACAACCGCTGGAGGGAGGGTCTTGTTGATGACGTGAACTGGAAAAGACTCTTGTTCCTTGGACGTGCCACTCATCATCCACACCTGGCAGAGTTTGTCCCTGGTAAAGTGAAGCAGCAAGAGCAGGACATCTGTGTCACGGCACTTCACGATAATGTTGTCATACGATGCATCAATGGCTTCTAGGGCATGGAGGATGATCAGTGTCAGCCTCCTCGTGGTTTGCATTCAGCATTGCGATGATTCCCCTTGTGGTCGAGAATCCGTTTGGGTTGCTGCCACCAACTACTATTTCGTTGACTGTGTCGTTGTGCGTAGCCAGTTTTCCACTAAGGTACAGTGCAAGGTCTTCTTTGTTTTCACCTAAAGCGATGAAGTTCGTCCATGCTTGGGGAAGTGGAAGATCATCCCGGTTGATCACCTTACGGATTGGTCTCGTTTGCCCAGCTCTTTTGCTTCGTGTAGTCGACTTGATCGATAGAGGTCTATACTGATCAAATACAACGTCGATCCTGGACACTGTGCCACGGAACTGCTGCACCACGGTCTTCTTGAAGGTGTTGGCATAGTCACCAAACGTCTTGCACTTTGGTGGCTTCCCCAGGGACTGTATCAATGCATGACCATCGATTATGATACATGTTTTTCCTGTGGTCTCCGGTGCCCCTTTGACTTTCTCTATACCAAGACCCGAGGTTAGCAGGGGAAGCATTGCAGACTTTTGTGTACTGTGGATCATTTTATCCGTATTTGCCAAACTGGATGGAACAGCCGACAGCTCATGCTTCAGTACTTTGTGGAGATCTACTACTCGTCCAGCTTGTGACGCATTGAACAATCTCTGCATCAGCTGCCTGTCCGCTTTGATTGTCTTGGTGACCTTTTGCTTTTTATCTTGCACTGGTGTTTCGTAGAGGGTTGCAAACGTCTTCGGAAGAAAGGCACAGACTTCTCCACTAATCTCTCCTTCACGTTCTTCAACACGGCATCTTTTCCTCTTTCGTTGGCAGTGAGGAGATCTGCAGCTATCTCTTCTGTGGCAATGTCGTTGGTAGTCAGTGATTTCAGCTGTGTAACAGCGAGGGGTGTGTTGTCTTGATCGAATGTTGTGAACACCTTAAATCGTCGGAACTGAGCCTCAAGCTTGGACATCGCATCCCAATCCCGTGTCATTTTGGATGGAAGACCGTCTTTACGAGTTGAGAAATCTTCCTCAGAATCGTCGTTGCAAAGACCGACTAGATGCAGGGTGTCCTCTGATATCTGGGACCTTTCAGACCAAGTCGTGCAGAACCTGTCCCTTGCCGTGTCATTCCGTGTGATGCCAATTATACCATTTGAGAGCTTGCAGACCTTGTTTACCCATTCAGTGGCTTGATCGACTGGAACTTGATTAAATCTGCCTGCATGTTGTTTCACTACGAAATTCCCTGCCAGGAATTCTTTGTGGACTTCTGGTGAGGTCTGTGCGAGTCCTCTCATGTCAGCGAGGTAAACAGGGCCCCATCTCGCATAGTTGACATGGTCATAGATGGTGAGCCATGGTAGCATTGCGGCAAATGAATCAAGATGGAGCAACCAATCCCCATCTCGATTAGCGCGGACGAATGAGAAGAGTATTTCGACCATCTCAAGGTACTGCAACCAGAAAGCATTGTTAGAATTCTGCTTCAGCATGGTGTGGAATTCCTCAGCTTTCTCTACATATTCTGTACGATCAAGGAGTTCATTGCATGCAGTCACAGCATTCAACAGACATTCATCTCGGGTTCTTGCACCATGTTTCTGGAACAATGCTGATACAGCTGATCGATGCACAACCAGTTCTTGATGGAGTTCAGGAGTTTGTTGTTGTAGCCAATCCAAGAAAGCTTCAAACTTGATCCGACTGAGTGCTTCATAGGCCCAGATATGTCCCTGAATAGCCCTGTAGTAGTGTTTCCCATCCATAATTGACTTGACAGCATTTTGTCCAAATATTTCAGACTCTACCCACACATCATCCAGGCCCGCATTTTCCATTTGCTGACCAATGGCGCGAAGAAAGTTAAAGGTGATATGGAGACCACCCAGTAGGACAACTACATTACTGTACTCTTCAGAAGCCCACACGATCTCCTTTGCTTTGGCATAGAGAGGCTGGTCGAAGAAAACGATGGCATGGCGCTGTCCAAGGTATCTACTGAGCTGGATAAATCGGTTTATGATCGTTGTGATGGTCCCATATTCATCTGCAGTGGCATTGAGAATCGGTGCCATGCCCACCGTTGTCAGTGGTGAATCTACTGTACTCACACACTCATTGAATGCTGCCCATGGAGGAACATCATGGCCGTTGCTGGTGTTCATCCTGGAGATTACCCAGACATGATTAATTCGTGTTGCTGCCTTCCTACATGGACTACTTTTGAACCAGTCATTCGGTTCAACGTTAGAAGCATTCGGAATCCTGGGTTCAACTCTTGTACCAATGGGTAGTTTTGGGGGATCGATATCATGCAACTTCTCGACAGTCTCTTTTCTCAATGTTTTCTCTCTTCCGTGCAGACGCTGAACAGGGGTTCTAGGAGGAGGTGGTCCGCGCTGCCAAGCATTCCACTGTGTGCAATGGAATGTACCTTGACCACTTACTGTCGATTCGTTGACATCTATGTTGTCAGCTGATCCTAAGATAAGCCTACCAGGTTCATAGGGTACCAATCCATCAGGGATGTACATGTTGTTGTTTTCGTCAAATTTCACAAGAATGTCATTCGCGATACTTGTGTCCATGCGCCTTACTGTGTCTACACATATTGTAGCACCAGCAGCATGAAAGAGATCCACCAGTTTCTCTGACCTTGTGGCTTGGTGTAAGGTCATGCCCAGGCCGACATGTTTTGGGGTTAACATTTTCCCCTTTGAAAGCGCAAATACAATATCCTGAGCAATATTTAGTATTCTTTGCTTTTTTGCATTTGCAGAAGTTTCTATCTCCCCCTGATCATCTGTACCAGTTTCCAACACGTCAGACCCACCAAACAGTACAGAGAGAAACAGATATAAGCTATCTGGAACAATGGCTTCAACTGCGTCTGCAGTTAGACCCCTCCACGCTTTATCGTGACCAGGCATCCGTTCCAAGTCTGCTCGAAGTTGAAGGGCGGAGTGGACAATTTCCTGCAGTTCATTGACTGAGGGGAGCTGTTCGCGTATCGTGGGTGCATCATCTTCATTACAGTTATCCTTTCGGTCAGAGATATCCGACAGGGCACAGGCAATAACATATTGAGAGTTGTCACTGGGATAAAGAAGAAGCGGTGCTTTTCGGTTACGTGGTCTTATGAATGAACCTTTGTCGCCAATAACATTCTGTAATGCAGTATAGAATGTTTGTCTTCTGGACATGTAGCTATCAGGGATGGCTTGGTTCTCTGCACTGCATAGTTCTACATATCTCTCCCAAGCAGTTCCCATATCGTACATATTACCAACGGACAGACCCTCCAATAACATGTCCCCCAGGACATTCAGGACTGGATCTGAACACCGAGAATGACGTTCTTTTGTCTTATTCACCCTTCGCTCAAATTCAACAAAGCATTGCTTGTGGTACTTCCCCTCTGCAGCTATTAGGTCTACAACGTTCGCCATCCTGACCGACATGACAAAGTCCTCTTTTGACAAGTCAATGATCTTTTGGGAGACTTGCATTGTCATTACACTGTGAAGGTCACCCTTTCCTGATCGTTGACAGAATATGCAGTGTTCCCATTCAACTGAGGCATGCCTATACTTGCGAGTTCCATACGACGAACTTGCAGTTTGTTCGTCGAACTTTGCTGTAGTGGTACTAGATTCAGCTAACATGCCGGCGTGTTCCTTGCTCCTTCGATCCCGTAGTCGACACAAGCGACTCTCCGATGCGAAGTTAATGTAGCACGTCTTGTGCCATTTCATCTCTACACCAGTCCAGTCCTCATCTGTTATATTCATTAGTCTGTTCAAGGTAGTCAAGGACGCCCGATCCTTAAGTCGTCTCCTTTCAGCAGCAGCTTGCTGGATCTTTTTTTTTCCCGTCAGCAGAAGCCAGGCTTAGCTTCTCATTGTGTCTGTCCCCTTCTTGGCAGAGAAGACAACTGAAATAATCACCAGTTGCACTGGTATCTTGCTTCCGTTTAAGTGTGCCAACCGGAAGAACTCCATCAACCTCCATTTTTGGAACCTGAAAGAAACAACCACAACCGCAACCGTGACACCAGAAGATAGAAAAGCAAAGCAAAGCTGAGAGAGACAAGTGTTATAAGGTTTAGGGCTTGTGACGTGAGAGATTCTAGACCATCCTACATTCACGTATACATCTATTTGAAAATTAAACGTGTGGACAGAAATGTGTGGCATACATACTCACCTCAAATGTTAATTGGGCTTATGACTAAGAATGGTAAGTTATCTATGATATGCTTGTGTCATATACATACATGCCTGAAAAGTTGAAGCAGAAAGAAAGGGATAGTTAGTTTAATATGACAACATACTTATTTCTTTATATTTCCACCTTGACCTCTTGACCTTCTATAATATAGATTATTAGGCTAATTAGGTCAATAATACTTAAGGGCCTTGGGAATGGAAGCCCATAATCATTCCTACGTGTAATTGGAAAAGTAAAGGATAAAAGCATTATTAAACAAGAGTTATCTGAGTATATCAGAAAAAGCAATACATTAAGGAGAATTTGGCACTTATTTTCCAAGATTTCTTCACATTTACCTATAGTTTTAGATGTTAAAACCCTTATAACTCATTAAATATGCAATTGTTCATGCCAAACTTGATGTTATATGAAAGTACAAGACAAAAGGAAAAAAATTGAAAATTCGACCTTTTGACCTCAAATTTGACCTTCAAGGTCAAATGCCATTTTGGCAACCGGGTGATTCTGATAGCCTGGACCATGATGATACTTTCTAGCATGGTTGCCAGCTTTGAACAAAAAATGCCATCAAAAGTTTTTTTAAGCATATTTCCTTGGGTTGGCCTGCCGACTATTTGTTAACTGGATTAAATAGCAGACTAAAGCTTTGTTTGGCCTAGTAAGCAGAGCTCGCGGCTTTCGCTTGAAATTGTAGCAGCTGTAGGCTATTAATATGCTATGACAAGTTCGGATAATTTTTCGTAGGTTAATTGTTACTTTCCACAGGCCGGATAGATGTGATTTTGCAAATTTCATAAAATGTTTTCGGTAATAAAATGCGTTTTACTTCATTTTTTTTTTGTATTAGGTAACAATGAAATATGAACAGCAAATTACAATAATGAAATTGAATAAGAAACTTAAGCTTGTCATCATAGTATCATCCATTTCCTTTTTTGGATTTTTTGTAGCGTTTTACAGTGGGATTATAGGAGGCTAAAATATATCAGTACTGTTGAATACAATACACGCAACCTGTCTACAATCAACCTGATAAATATAGCTCTGAGCGGTCAATTCGTGTCAGACATCTTTGCGAACTGCACACGATGTCAATATGTCGTAGGGAACTTTTCCTACCTCCCTTAACAAAAGATTTCGATCTTAAAGTTACGATCACGGTCGTCATTTAAGATCTGCCTAAGATTGTTTTGTGGAACGTCCTTTACTTTGCACTAAGATGATCTTAATTTCGGCGTAAATACTTAATATTGATTTTAGCTAAGATCGCTTTTTTGAACGGGCCTCAGGACGGTTAATCTTATCTAGTCCGAGAGGCTACCAACCCCACTCCAGGTCAATCTCAAATATACATACACTGAATCCTACTCCAATAACTGTGGGGAGTTACTTTCATTGTTTATTTGAATAGTGTCCCACACTGTTCTGGACTTTCCCAATGTTATACTGCCATATATTTCGCCCTTTATTTTTTATTTAAATGATTCATTCGTGATCAGCCGCGTGATTTTGTAATTTACACCACATCCCCACGTGACTAGATTTAGTAAATATCTTTTTTAATGCTTAAATATCCAAGTGTACATTTTAAATGTATATTCTGACATCGTTCTCAAGCATATTTAATCCATAAAGTAATGTGTTATGCTAAGTGTCTCAACTTTTAAAAGTGGCGGTGGGTTGACCAAACCTGTAAAAGGCACATCTATCCATTAAACACGTTCTGTGTGATGAATAGTTTCTCTTCCAAGCTGGCTGAGGGGTAAAAATTTAAACTTTTGATGAATGTAACTTCAGCTTTTTTTTAAAAGTCTCTTAAACAAGTTACAAACCTTTTTTAATGTGTCTGTAAGAGTTGGCTCACTGCAGTTTTTCTGTTGAAAGACGAATGCTGAGAGTAGAGCCGCTATGTCAGTGGGATGAAGGTCTGTAAGGATGTTCTCAAACACAAGTTCCGTTATCATGAGCTCATGACTGCTCACCTCGCATGCCACCCGACCTTTCAACTCTACTGACCCCTGGTTATCAACGTACTTCAGCTGTTTCAAGACCTGTGTTTAACAAATAAAAATACACTTGAACAATACATCTATGTACTTGATGGACAATCAAGGTTATAATTAAAACGAAATGTGTTAGCAGAAAAAAATGCTAAAAGCATCTATTTAGATTTGTTTGTTTGATTAGTGTTTAACATCAGACTCAAGGGTGTTTCGCTTATATGACAACGGATTATCCACTTCTTACTCTGCCTAACTAAATATGATGGAAACCCATGAGGAAAGCTCATATAAAAAAACAATGCCGGAGTCTCTTCGTGTTACTCTTCGTGTGACTCCCTTAAACACCTCAGGTCCACTCGGAGACGAATGCTTGCGGTACATCGAAAAAGGATCAGCAGTCTAACACGCTCACCACCGAGCCACGGCGCAGGTCATCTATATATATGTTATGTATAATTTTGTCATATTGGTGACAATCTATCATCTGTCTCGAAGACTTACAATATTCAACGTGTTCAAATACTGAAAACCTTAAACAGGAACTTTTAATGATTCAGTTCTCCTAAGAATAAGCATATAGCTTTGCTTAGCAAATTATAAAAGCAAAGAAACAACTTTCAATTTAAGAAGTGGAATACCTTTTATACAGCGTGGCATGATGCATGCACTTCAAAACACTCATGATGAATTAATTACGAATTATTTAATACGTTAACTGAAATGACAGGTTTTTCTGTTTGGAAATTTTAGTCATTGTTTTATACCGTACTTAGGTTATTTCATTTATATGACAGCGGTAACAGTATTAATCATGGAGGCTTGGGGTCGAAATGTTTGAAAATTTTTACCTGTCATATGTGACAGATAAAATAAAATTTCACCTGTTGCATATGACAGGTAAAAATTATCAAATAAAATTTTACCTGTCGCCTGTAAGATTTAGTTGGACAACTTATTTTGATAACTTAACCACTGGCCGGGAATGTATAGGAAAGAGTACCGTATGTGAACTGAGGCTTATATACATGCTCAGTTTAGCCACGGCAAAACAATAACAAGAGGTGTATGTGACTCACTTAATCCCATCAGCAGTTCACTTCTCTGTATATGAGGTATCATAAAGAGTTGATTTGTTTGTTTGATTGGGGTATTCAATGTACTTACAGTTATTTTACTTATATTATGGCGTGCCAGCCCAATGGGTAAAGGAAACCGCCACTGGCAACAAACAATGACAAGATAAAGACAATCACAGGATGCCACAACAGCTTCTTGTTGCCCCATTGCTCCAAGGGCACCAGGGCAACACGGAGCTCCCTCCAACCGCCCGCTGTAAGGAAAATAAACTCATTCATATACTCAATATTTGGATAACTGCAAGTTATATTTTTTCATCATCAGAAGATGTACAGTAAAATTACAAATATTCCCCTGCAAACAACATATTGTTAAAGTCATGACAGGTGCCAAAAAATTAGGTATTTTTTCGTTATTACAGAATCAAATGAGATTTAGATATTTTTCTCAAGAAGTAAAAGTCAGACAAAGGGTTTTCATTTATCCCACCCCCAGATTTGTAAGTTAAGTGAAACTGAAAACTAAGAATTCTGGCAGAATATTTAAATGAGGATTTGTCAATTTACTGCCACATTTTGGGCAGCCTTTGATATACCGACATTACTCCAAGTCAAGGGACGTTACTCCAAGCCCCTTCAAGATTCAAAATGGTGTGTCATTACATATAAGGTCATTCAATGCGGCGGAATCAAAGGCTTTGCAGATACATGAGGAAAAAGGACACACCCTCTTGAAGTTGAATTGGGATTATGGCAGGATTTCAACGGGCTCGTACAAGCCTTGAACCATGTAGATATTTTTTATTTTAACTTAACTGTTTTAATTGATGAACAATCTTCAAATCGAGGCAATTAGAATTTGTTGGAGAACACTAATTTGGGGAGTCTTTGTGACTGATTCGCATTCGTTATTAACGTGTATTAGAATATGTTCACAGGTATATTGATAATAACAATTTTAAACTGAAACTTTACTTGTATGTTAGTCTCTTTTATCCACACATGAACTTTTATAGCCATAACAATAATGAAAATAAGCCTAAAATTAATGTAATTGACACTCTTTAAAACAAATGTGGCAGGGTTTCTCCTCATAGCCAATTTATGACATATAATCAAGTATATATGATTTTATATGACAGTACAGAACACTTTTGATTGGGGTTTTACGGCGTACTTAAGGTTATTTCACTCACATGACGGTGTGCCAGACCAATGGGTGAAGGAAACCACCCTCGACATCACTCGCAACAAACAATGACAAGATACAAGACAACCACAGGGTT
>JAUELC010119470.1:0-11587 GCA_031471745.1 Cryptochiton stelleri
CAGGGACTTAATTGACTCACGGCGACATCTTCGTGGTAATCAGGCCATTTTATTCAAAGTAAAGTGATAATAGAATAAACCTACACAGAATTCGGTTATATTCATCGACTATTATAGATTAGATTCTGTCTAAATTTGACAGGAGTGTGATGTACCCAGACCCCATATAACACGACACAAAAATTGAGTTAGACAGTTTGGCGCGTTGACAACATAAGAAAGTGTGAAAGACTGTTTGGAGATGTCAGTTTTTATAAATAGTTTAAACAGAATTTTAGGAAAGGTATCCGGGCGCGCAATCTTTTTTTGTTTTCTTGGCGTTTTACGCCATTCTGAAGGCTATTTCACTTATATGACGGCGATGCCAGTATTATTTAAGAGAAAATCGAGCAAAGCGGAGTTAGACCGGAAGGTAACCACTTGACACTGACAATGTTCACACCTACGGATGTTTAGTTTGGCCGAAGGCAAGTTCAAACTCATGAACCCCATTTGTGAAAGGAAGGCCGGTTCTATCTTAAACATAAGTCGGGAATCTTCTGCGAGACTTCACCTCAAAGCTATCTACGCGCCATCTTGTTTCTCTGAAGCTTGCTGTATACTTTAATATACAGAAAAACAAGAGGGAAATAAGCGGAAAATGGCTCGAAAATACGCACGAGGTTAGATTCGGACATCTCCGTCGTAAATCCGAAGCTACGCGAAGTGAGGCACGATTGCTTCGTAATTTGTGAGAGGAAGGTCGACCAGAGAGTGATAACTGAAGCGGCCGCCAAATAATGTATAATTTTATAACGGTTTAAGTCTGATTTTGTTTCCGCCGGCAAAATTACTTTTGTGGGAAATATATTTGCCACTCAATCTCTTCTAAGATTCCCAAAGGATTTCAATGTCAAGTAGGATCCAAATAGACTTATGTTACTTTGCTTGGGACTGGACACAACAGGCCAGATAAAGCTAGTCTGATATTGACCACGATACCGGACATACGTAGCTTAAATATTCTAGACCTATAAGATCACTGCAGTTTTCATGTCCCATGGGCAATCTGGATAAGGTCAACATGTTCCGAGCGTAGTTATGATAGCTTTACTTAGCACCAGAGGAGATTATTGTTCCAACAGAGCAAATCACTTCACAGTTTATGGTTGTGTTAGTCAAGCTATTTACTATTGGTGTACAGACCGTTATAGAAGTGAAATATTACCCTTGAACACGGCGTTAAACACCAATCAATCCTGTCCAATGAATCAGCTGTTATTCTGACCCACATGTCAATGAAAATCACTATGTGAATTTTTAGGGCGAATATTTTCAACTCTATCTATTGTACTGTCAGTTTATGTTATCATGTGATCTCTTTGAGAGCTATAAGAAACCATGAAGATCCGCGCCAATGATCTGAGAGGAATGGATTTATCAACTTTGCGACTCATACAATTTCTGCTTCATCCTAGTGCTTAAGACCGTAAAACTCGAGCCATGGTGAAGTGATTCCAACCATGCCTTTAACAGAAATTAAACAAATGGAAACATAGAAACATAAAAGCATTTTCATTTTTTGAGGGTAACACTTTCTTAGAACCGATACTAGTTCAAACAATATTTGTAGACCGAGGCCCGTACCGGAATCGAACCAACTACCACCAGAATCGTCTTGAACATATTTGAAAGTTTTCTCTTGGAGATCTAGAGACAAGTAAATAAAAGTATGTAAATCATTAAATAAAATTGGACATCGAAAGACATCTTAATAGTCCGAAGTTTGTTTCTTTGTTTGGCCGGGTTTTTACGCTGTAATTAATATTATTTCACTTCCATGACCAATGGGTGAAAGAAAACCACCCTCAACACGACTGGCAAGAAACAGCTACAAGATAAAGACAAGCACAAGACACAACACGGCGTAATGAGCCGATCAATACACCACAAAACATCGACCGTGTTACCCCATATTTCAGAGAGCACAAGGCCACCCGAAGGTCCCACCAGACACCTGCAATAGTCAGAGGAAATTAAGATCGGCCATGTCTAACCAGAAAATAAGCCAAAAGTCTACAAGATGGTGCTGGAAAGAGACAGAGAGAATTATGCGCGAAGAACTTAATACATGTATTCACAATAATTCAGATAACTGCTAAAGATCATTAGCCCATCTATCCGAGGGAAATCAAAAGTTTGGATGAAGGTCTTTAAAAGGTACCAACCAGTCAATCAAACGATACCTGACGTGGAACCAATCTGTAGCCCTACTGTATACGCATTATCAAGGAAAGGCTACAGGTCTCTGCAGCTTATCAGCAGTCTAGCCACATATTCATCGAGTGAAATTCCTTCCAACAGAGAGGCGCGGGAGGTTTATGTGTGGATGCAAGTATTATGGTGTAAAACCCCCAAAAAACAAAAAGCAACTCCGATTTTTGTTGAAGCTTGGTTAGGTTACAATTGCTATACCGCTATTCTTAGCGGTGAATTGCATATAGGCCCAAATTACTACAGATGCAAAAACCCTGTTTCTAAACCCTTTATTTAATTCATCGATTCCTCAGTTTGGGAGTGATTTTAAGAATATGTGACCATTGTTCCGCCGACAATTGCTTCCGCGACAATTGCTCCAGAGACATTTGCTCCGGCGTCAATTGCTCCGACCCCAATGTTGACCTGCTGTATTGGGTGCCATCTCTGGCGATAATTTTCGTCGGAGCTCTTGTCGCCGGAGCGCATGTCACGGGGGTTATTGTCGTCGGAACAATTGTCGCCGGAGCAATTATCGTTGGAGCAATTGTCGCTGGGGCAATTGCCGCCCGAGCAAATGTTACCGGAGCAATTGTCGCCAGAGCAATTGACTACGATCGGAGCATGCTGTCCGAGACATATCTAGGGATCAAAGTAAAGACAGCTTACTACGCTCGGAGCATGCTGTCCTAGACATAGGGCTCTAACTAAAGATAGCTTGACTGCACTTGGAGCATGCTGTCCTAGACAGAGGGCTCTAACTAAAGACAGCGCGACTACGCTCAGAGCATGCTGTCCTAGACAGAGGGCTCTAACTAAAGACAGCGCGACTACACTCGGAGTACACGAATTTACGTTTTTTGGAGCATTTGTCGCTGGAGCAAATGTCACCAGTGCAATTTTCGGGCAGTCGATTTTAAATAGAATTCTATTTGATGTGCGATCTTACAAATACCCTAATGGAAAGTTTTCGAATGTCATGCATGGGCTATATTATGAAAGCAAATTAGCTTGTCTCGCCTGTTTATTAACCGAATTACTTACGCAAATGACATTGGTAACCTTTGGAAATTATTGAAAGATCTGAATTAAGCAAGTTTTGGGCTCCAGCACAAATCAGCAAATCTAAGCAGTTTCATTTCGTTTCATTTTAAGTCGTCTCTAAGATAGCCATTCATTGAAAATGTACCAACCATGGGTTGGGGTTCGCAGGATTCTACTCGCGTCTATACAGACACAGTCATTGGCCAAACCTATCATAAAAAGCCAATCTATCATAATAACTGTGAATATGCTGGGATGGAAATCTTCACTTCATTCTATTAAATTTTGACAGCTTTATTTTATCAAGTTTACTTTATACTCCAAGTACTTTAAAATCGTTATTGGGACTAAAACGAACAAGTACAAGCGTTTCAGAGTGTTGTGTGAGCAAATTATAATGAATGACAAAGGTCATACTGCAACACAGCACATTGTGACTTTTTGTAGCACAAATTGCGATGGTTATAGTGAGTTTTACAGCTTGCGTCACTAACACCAATTGACAAGTTTAATGTAAAGTATTTAAGGAAATCGTGACTTATTTAATGAAAGATTAAACTCCTTCAAGGAACTCAACATTTAAAAATACCGGTAATCGATATAAAAGTTGAAAGCTTCAATTTTGAATTAAACATCACTAGCCATCATATACATTATCAAGTACGAAAGTTCAATGGAGTCTGGAAATCCACAGTCCAATAACACTGGTGTAGTT
The DNA here is from genome assembly GCA_031471745.1 of Cryptochiton stelleri. Taxonomy (NCBI): domain Eukaryota; kingdom Metazoa; phylum Mollusca; class Polyplacophora; order Chitonida; family Mopaliidae; genus Cryptochiton; species Cryptochiton stelleri. Next base: position 3,995 of record JAUELC010119470.1, read on the forward strand.
TAATCTAAGAGACAATTGGTGTCAATGAATCGTCGTACTTCTAATTTCTCAATACAGTTTATATTATTTCACAAGACACATAGGCTTAATTTAACTTGAAAATCAACAGTTCCAAATTTCTTCTGGTGAATGGTGAGTATCAAGACCTCCTTTAAGTGTCGTGTTTATTTGTATCGTTAATCGTCGTTACGTATAAAGTCAGTTTGATTTTCCTATCTCCATGAACCTTTAACAAGGGTAAAAGTAAATTACAGCGATTATGTTAGAAAGAGTACGTTACTCAATATCATTTCCATACATTGGCTAGTTGTAAAGTGTTCTGTTTGTTTGATGGCGAACCTTGCGAATTTACGATGACGTAAAATGGCGAAGCAAGTACTCCACAAAGAAAACTACTGCAAAGTTAAAAGTGATAGCTGTGTGGAATTGACAACCAATAATTTTGTGTGTAGCAATGAATCTGAAATAAGGTGATAGAGGAGAGAAAATCAATCTTAGGAAAAGTTTATTGTGAGAAGTAGACGATAATACCTTTTCAGGGCCTTTCTTTTTGTTGAGATCTGTACTATTAGTTTGAGCATTCAGCTTTTCAGATCATATTTGACCGGCATCTATATTTAAGAACACTTTACATCCATTCCTTTTTTAATCAATATAAAAATCAATCACGGACCAATATTAAATCGAGTCCTGTATAAAAGGTAGGGCCTATGCGTAACCTGCTTAAAAGGCACACACCGGATTTCGTTTGCATAACTATGTAAAGTAAGGAAATGTGTAGAAATGGGTGGGGGAGGGGCATGGATCCTCATTGAGGGGATTGCGATTAACTAACCTGACTCTACGTGCTAAGTCGTTTACTAAATTAGCGCTTAAAAAGGGAATTAATGTCTAACTCACACGTGACAATAAACTTCTGATTGATATATATGTACCTATAGTTAATTTCGCATTTAAATCTACAAAAAAGAGCCATTCTTAACAGTTTTATTGCCCTTTGAATTGAGCACAAATACTTCTGAGAGTATTAAACTTGATTATCGTTGTGTTTGATGTGACGAGATATCATGGAATGTCCTCACAGTATCAAACCCGTACCATTTCATCTACAATTTAATGTTTCATAAACGATTTAATTTCTTTTACGTAATACACGTTGTATGACAGTGATATAACCACACTTTCTAAGCAATGAGATCATTTGACTGTTAATTTTTAACGCTTTTAAAAAATCATTACAATTTCTAATACGTGGAGGATCTCTATAATGTTATTCGCAAACTGATCCTTACTTCCGTTCGTCCTTCCCCGTCCATCTGTCCCTGCCTCTCCCTCTTTTTCTCTTCCCCCCCCCTCCATCCCTCATTTTCATGGGGGCTCAAGGTTATTAGTGATGTAAATGTATGTTCAAATCCCGTTATCATCAATTTACACTTTTATATAGCTGAAATAAAATTAAAAAGGATGAAGCAAGTAGCCTAAATGTAAAAGTTGTTATCCATATAGAAACCAGTAGTGTTCATATCACCTGGCATTCAAAGAATGCTTATTTTCTGAACTGATATACGACTAATGTCACTGTATAAAATTTAAACTACTTTTCAAATAACAGTACTGTCTCAATGCAATGAATGGTTCACAAAATATTTGCAGCATGTGTTGTACGTTATTACCATGACAACGCTGGGGATTTTTAAGCCCAGATCATTGCGTTATACGCTTTACACACATTTGTTGTTGTTGATTTTGTTGTTCTTGTTCTTCCTTTTTTTTCGTGCTGTTCTTCTTGGACTGACGCTGGCTTCTTCATGCCGAATCTAAAACACACGAAATTTGGACTGATTATGTCTTGGAGTGTTAGGCATCGATCTTGCATTTATATCAATGAAATAGATATATTATTTATTCGATGTGAGTGATTAGGCCTACATCGACGGTTCCTGGCCGATCGGAAGATGTAGGCTACTAGTGTGACTAGCGTTGATCTTACTTACCATAACAGTCACAATACTTTCAGGGGGCACCTTGGCCCCATGTTGATCGAGTTTAACTTCTAATCTAAGATATTTTGTAAGACTCGACAGTACATTTCAGACAGTGATGTACTTCAGAATTCAGAACGTTAATTTGGGTCGTTTCGAGTCCTTCTCTAATAGAAGTCATAACATGTCGATATTAGGCCCTTCATCCCTGCCTGTTATATTTCGACAGCTGTATTTTATCAGTTGATCTCACTTGACAGTTATTATATTGTTCCCCCTGGAAACCATAAATGAGTCAGTGGTCTGAGACAGGTTAATTCACCAATCCATCATACTAAATAATGCCTGATGTCGCTTTGACCTAAGGCGTAAGATATCGAAAGTAATGGTTTACGATTTCTACCAATGCTTGGTTAGACTCGCACATTTGTTTCGTCTTTAACAATGCATTACGATTTATATCAATGCTTTCACAAAGAAATAATTTAATTTTAATTTAATAATGTTACGATTATGGTTGTTAGACACTTTTCATTCGTCGTTAAGAGTTCAACACTCGACCGTTAGATAATAAGTCACTAAATCTTTCAGTCACTTTGAGATATCATAATAACTCTATTTTATTTCTAATATTAAATGGTATATCGTTCTTGAGGCTTTCAGAGAATAAATGGATAGTTGGGGAAATCATCGTGGCAATCTGAACATTTCCTTCAAAGTAAACTTGCAGATGTCATAATAACTCTATCAAAGTAATATTATTGGCAACTCTGCCAATATCAATTTAATACGGACAAGCAGATAGCAAGCCCAACGGCTTTAAAAAATATATATTTCTTTTCGAATATTCAATGGTATATCGTTCTGAGGCGTTCAGAGAATTAATGGACACACGGCGACATCTTCGTGGCAATCTGACCATTTCCTTCAAAGTCAAATTATAATAGAATAAACCTACACAGAATTCGGATATATTCATCCACTATTATAGATCAGGTTCTGTATAAATTTGACAGTATGATGTGTCCAGATCCCAGATCACACGAAGGAAAATTGAGTAAGACAGTTTGGCGTGTTGACAACATAAGAATGTGTGAAAGACTGTTTGGAGATAATGTAGATGGTCATTTTTATTGAATAGTTTAAACAGAGTTTAGGGAAAGGAACCCAGGCGCACAATCTATGTTTTGTTTACCTGACGTCTTACGCCTTACCGGAGGCTATTTCACCTATATGACGGTTGTGCCAGTAGTATTTAAGAGAAAAGCGAACAAAGGGAAGATAAACGGGAAGGCAACCACCCGACTCCAACCAGACACTAGCAATTTCTATACCTACGGATGTTGAGTGTACCCGAAGGCAGACTCGAACTTAAGAACCTTAGATACCTTCTGGTTATTCTGACCCACACCTCATTGAAATTCAATATGTGATTTTTTAGGGCGAAGATGTTTACCTCTATCTAGTGAATTGTCACCTTTTTGTTATCGTGTGATCTGTTTGGGAGCTGTAATATTTCCAGCGATCTTACAAATACCCTAATGGCACGTTTTCGAATGTCATTGACTATATCATGAAACCAAATGAGCTTTTCTCGCTATTACCGGACTACTTACGCAAATGACATTGGCAGCCTTTGTAAGATATTGAAAAATCTGCAAGTTTGTGGCTCCAGCAAAAATCAGCAAATTTAACCAGCTTAATTTCCTTTCATTTTAAGTCGTCTCTAAGATAGCCATTCATTCAAAATATTCAAATCATGGGTTCGTCCTCGGAGGAGATAAGGCCAACTCGCGTCTATAGACGGTCATTAGCCACACCAATCTGACCATAGACTATTATTATTTAAACATTTGCCGTAACGTTAACGTTTGGCCTTATAACTCACTCCCAAACTTTCGTTAGACAAAAACCTCGGGCAATTACCCTAATCTGTCATTCCCAAGATCCGAGAACAAAATTTGGCAGGGCATCACCATTGAATTTTCAAACTACACACTCTCACAACTGATAGGGGTCATCCGAGGTCAACTTCAGGATGAAAGAGCAGCGAATAACTTATCTCTCAACTGTGTGCATGCACCAAATTTGACCTATATAGACTAATATAACACACTGACCATTAACCCTGACTCAAATGCTCCATACCGATACCAATAAAGTCCACTAAAAACCAATTTGCAAGTGGAGAAAATAAATAAAGAAAAAAACATTTTAATTTTAAGAACTACTTTCGAACGGAAATGATAATGGTGGTCTGTTTTCTATCAGGCCCCACAGGATTCTTGTATTTTTTTTTTATGAAATTTGGACTGGGGATAGGCAGTCCATATTTAATCAATCAACAGAAGGATTTATCTCTTGGTGCAAAAAAAAAATCATGGTGGGGCTACTTAAATCTGCCCATCCCACTTTGCTGAACTGATTAGTGGAGATATTGTCAAGTGTAAAATTAAACTCCAAGTGTGTCCCTTACCTTAAAATACAACACATCCATAGTATATGTCTTGAACCGACAGTTCCTTAACCTGAAAGTGAAGTAAGAAATACTTATTAAAGAACGCATTTTAATATTTTTCAGGGAATTTTGGAAATCCAAGCCTTTTTTTAACTAATTAGGGTATAACTGTCCGAAAACAGAAAAAATGTATAAACGGAACTAGTCAAATTTGGATGAAAATGAAGATCATTTATTTGACACGATATTTATTAAAAATAAGATTTCTATCTCAAAGAGTTTACCTCCATGTCATAACCTGTTCTGATGGTTTGCTCCCAGAAATGATATATTTTCATAATCCATGAAATCAGGGGAGACAATCTGTACAAATCGTTTTCAAATCACATCGCAGTTGATGCTCTCACTTTCAAATATGCTTCAACAACATAATAAGATAAGAAAAAGATATTAAATTGCTTCTTTATGTTTATACTACAGTCCCGCCGTTGGAAGGTCATATTCATCTTCCTTTCTGTCCCACCCCTGCTCTATCGCAATTGGTTTTGGTCAATGCATAGAATATAAAAGATAGTTTTGGTCAGTCCATATAATCTGAAGCACAGATTAGTTATAGCCAGAGTGTCGGTCAATGCTTAGAATCTGAAGAAAAGTTTAGTTATACCAAGGTTTCGGTCAATGCATAGAATCTGCAGGACAGTTTTGTTATAACCAAGGTTTTAATCAATGCGTAGAATCTGAAGGACATATTTGTTATAACCAGAGTTTCGGTCAATGCATAGAATGTGAGGGAAGGTTTTGTTATTTCCAAGGTTTCGGTCAATGCAAAGAATCTGAAGGACATATTTGTTATAACCAGAGTTTCGGTCAATGCATAGAATCTGAAGGAAGGTTTTGTTATTTCCAAGGTTTCAGTCAATGCAAAGAATATGAAGGACATATTTGTTATAACCAGAGTTTCGGTCATTGCATAGAATCTGAATTACAGCTTTGTTATAACCAGAGTGCCGGTCAATGCACAGAATCTGAAGAAAAGTTTAGTTATACCAAGGTTTCGGTCAATGCATAGAATATGAAGTACAGCTTTGTTATAACCAAGGTTTCGGTCAATGCATAGAATCTGAAGAAAAGTTTAGTTATACCAAGGTTTCGGTCAATGCATATAATATGAAGTACAGCTTTGTTATAACCAAGGATTCGGGCAATGCATAGAATCTGAAGATCATATATGTTATAACCTAGGTTTCGTACAATGCAAAGCATTTGAAGGACAGTTTTGTTTTGACCAAGGTTTCGGTCAATGTAAAATATCTGAAGGCCAAAATCCGTGAAACTCCTTGTCACTATCCCTCAGAATCCTCATATCTACTTGCGGGGATATATCTGCAGTTCACAGAATTGCCGCTCACATTACCAATGTTTCACCGGCTGAGTAAAACCGCAATAAGCTATAACAGTATTATCTTTACTGTGGGATAACACTTTCTTGGTTAGAATGGATGTCAGTTCAGGACATTTCACAGTCTGGTACCTGTATGGGAATCGAACTCACGACACTCATAGTCAAGATTAACACAAGTCTAGAACAAAAACCCGCTAACACAAATCTTATCCTACATGTAACTCAAGAATAGACTAACCAAGGTGCTGTAACTGTTGGAATCTTACCTTCAGCAGTCATTTCCCCACATTACGGTTTATACATTTGTCAACTTAAGGGGCTGTCACATATTTTATTTAAGTTCTCCAACATTTTGCTCCAGACTGGTTTCAACAACTCTTCACACCTAAGGCAGTTTAATAATTTATACAAGCAGAGTGATAAAAGTTTTGTGAATAATAAAGAATAAAATAAAACATATCCTATATTCAACATTTGTGATTTAGCCACATCAAATATAAAGCAAAGTCACAACTCCAAAAAACAATACAGGGAATTATTACGTGAATTTTTTCTGTGGTAGTCATGAACTATATCAAGTAATCTCAATTCATTTTAAACACCAAATTAATTTACACAACAACTAAATCACACAAATCCTACTCAATCTTCAAATTAGGATTCATTCAATTCACTAAATTTAAAGTCACATACGCCCCAAAAATTACATATTTTGTGTTATTGCCGAATCACATGAGTTATAGATATTTTTCTCAACAAGTAAAGGTTGGATGCTTTTCGTTAATTCCACTCCCAGATTTGTAGGTTAAGTGAAATTTAGAAAAAATAAAAATAAAAATTCTGTCAATTGATGATGTGTCAATTGCTGTCAAATCTGGGCAACGCTTTGATGTACCCACGTTACTCAAGTCAACGGTTATTAGCCCCACCCCTTCGAATTATGGCAGGATTTATCCTGGCTTGTACAAGCCTTGTGCCCATTGAATATTTTTTTATTTAATCGGAACTGTTTTAATTTTTTTTTAAAATTCAAAACTTATTTAAATTGATTTTGGGTTCATATGTGACTTTTAGCAGAGTATTAAAAATGTATATATTTAAAATAAAAACTTCTTATCTTTAACATTTGCTTATAAACAAGATAACAATTCATAAAACACAACAGTTTTTAAATAACTGTGTGTAAATAGCACTCTAAATTAAGATAAATTTAATTAATTAATACTAATTAAAGCAGAGCATTAACTATATATATTTCAAATGAAATCCTCTTTTCTTTAACATTTGGTTATAAAACGAGATAACGGTGATACAAATTCATAAAACATAACAGTTTATAAATACTGCTGTATTATTAGCACTATGTACAGCGGAGGGAGAAAGAAATATTAGCAATTAACGCTACATCTATCACAGCCTGTGCATACTCTAACAGCTTTTGCTAAATAAGTACATACCTTCTATTGGAAGCATTTAAGAGCTTGGTCATTCAAATAAGATCAACACATTTCATATGGATGACAACTCCTTAGATTTATCAAATTATTCACTGGTGATGTTTCTATGTAGATTTTATCATATACATGCCGTAAATCCTCTTAGATTTTGGACTATTTTGATTTTGTTTGTTTGTTTGATTGGGGTTTTACGCCGTCCTTAAGGTTATTTCACTTTTATGACGGCGTGCCAGCCCAATGGGTGAAGGAAATCACCCCCGACGCCACTGGCAACAAACAATGACAAGATACAAG
>JAUELC010119581.1:0-11585 GCA_031471745.1 Cryptochiton stelleri
ATTTTATTTGATATTCAGAAATTAATTTATTACAAGGGCATATCCCACACACCTGTAAAAGGAATGAGGTTGCCTTTAGAGTGTCAGGAAAAGTAATCAGTGTTAATAAAGCTCCTTGGATAAAAGCTAGCATTTGACAGATGTGTAAAATATACATTTATTGATATGATACAAACAATTAGATTTTAAATTTAAAGTCACACAAATGAAAAAAGTTTTTTGCCTAACTAAGCCACGGCCTGATATCTAAAATAAAGGGAAACCTCAAAAACGAAAGTAAAATTGATACATATTATTTATTTTTTCTTCATGCAATTCTACTACAAAACCTTTACTTATATTTACAATAACTAGCAATAGCACTAAAATTCAGGTAACAATATGTCAAGAAGTTGATTTCGACCCCATCTAGCTAAACATTTGGAAAATGGACATTAAACGAGCTATCTGCCTATGTGTGACAATCAACCTTTAGATGAACAGAGTACACATAAACAGTTACATCCTGATCAGCATGCATCAAATATAGCCAATCGGACAAATGACAAATATCTCGAGACTTGTTTAAAACAGCATTGTGTTCACTAGAACGACTTGTCTTGAAGGTCTTTGATGAAGGCTCAAAAGTGTAGTAGTACAGGCCGTCAGATACAATAGCAATTGTCTGAGTTCCGACCTTGAAAAGTGCGCTTGTGTTGTCGGTTTTAAAGATGACACTGAGGACGTGTTTTAGTTTTGCAGACTGTAACTAATGAAATAAGATTCTGCTTCAATTTTAAAATCGTTTTTTCTCATTCAACATTTATGCATTGCTGGATACTGTATTACTGTTTAACAGTAACATTTTCTAAATAAAAAGTTTATTTAAAATCGCCGTCAATAAAAGGCGAGAAGAAAGCCTGTGACTGTGTCATATTTTCTGATTATTATATTCGCTGTCTAATTAATGTAAATTTGACAGGTACTTTCGGTTGAACGCGTAAACAATTTGTCCACTGAAATAGGATCCACACACAGATTGTTACTTACCGGCGAACACCTGAGCGGTGCGTGCAGTAGTCAGAGCTGCCTGAGCATTGCCAGCCCCTAAACTGTGTCCAACTCGGATACTACAGGCAACTGATATCCCGTATGGTATCTAGGTGTGGAAAATATTAACTTAGGTCAATATTTCTGGATTTTTTTTATTTGAAAAAAGTATTAACGCACATTGTTCTTCGTTGTCCATTATACAGTTTTTACAAATCCGCAAGTGAACATTTTTGACAAATGAATGCACGTTTCTTGAACTAATACATATTGATACAGACATTGAGCATATGGGTTACCTACGGGTTTGCTGTAGACTTGACTTTTCCCAAACTAAAGCCTTAATTGGCTTTGGATCGATATATTCGTTATTCGGGAAGTTCTCCGAGAGTTCACCTCTAAAGTATCTAAGAGCCGTCTTGTTTCTTCCAAGCTGAATGGTTGTTCGAAGCCCTAAAGAAGGGGAAATCTGGGGAAAATGGCACGTTGATACACGCGAGCTTAGGTTCAGACATATTCGTTGTAAATCCGAAGCTACGCGGGTCTGTGCATGAACGTTTATATTCCCTGCGGGTAGTTTTGATTAGTTATATTTCCAGAGACGATTCTTCGATATCCATGACCATTTTCCACGCCTTGACTCAGTCGATTGTGCATTGGACAGTTGAACCCCATTCCGTGTACCGAACAAATGAGACATAAGTATATAACGAAAATGTACAGGTGCCGTCGCGAGATAATTTTTACGAGGGTTCTCTCCACGTTTTAACCAAATAGTGGCAATACAATGACCTAATATGAGTGAAATACCCTTGAGTACGCACTTTAAACACGAATCAATCAAATTCAACTACAGTTCTATGATCCATACGCTTATGCATATGACATTGTACTTCTTGTTTTCAGATGATTCAAATGGATAGCATACAAACCGCGTAGATTCCATTCTCTGTCTGAAAGAGTACAGTTGAAGCCCCAAGTGCCACCTCGCCGAGCAAACCTGTAAACATAAGTAATCGTACAAGTCTGAGTTATACAGAATGTTACAAGTGTTACACATAATATTCAAGATATTGGCTAACACTTTAAAATCTCCGATATGTCATGAGAAGTGATTCTTTCAGTGTGTATCCTTCATACGTTTATTGTTTTTATTATTACCCTTTTCTGGGCATTCATATTACCTACGGAAGACAAGGGCGAGTGATCCAGGTAAGCCGGTCGTATGACTCAGCTATGTATTTATGTCTAGTAAGATAATGTGTACCAGAGAGCAGTCTGTTTGGCCAGGTGTCATAATTGAATGTGCCTGAGTGGGAAACTTCGTCCCGTGCCATCGGTACTGATATCCATGAGAAGACAATGCTGTCATATTGGCAAACATGATATTCAGAAGTAGCTTGTTTAACACTAAACACTAAACAGAGAATGTTGTACCATTCAGAAAGACACCAATCTCGATAGCCCACCATTCTATTGCTATCATTATAAGTCCGGCAATGCCTAATTGTAGGAACTGACTCCAGTTATCCAGGGCGTGCCACGACCAGCCTAGAAACAACGAAAATCGACAAATTAAACAAAAGTATGCTTGTTGATATTATGTTTTGTCAATATGAAAGTTATATGTTATACGGTTATGAAAATACAAGAATATGCTTCCTTGGTAGATATCCTGTTTTCAAGTCTGTATTATTACGCTACATTGATATATCCTAAGATTATAAGTGTTTTAATATGAAAAGCTGATACTGACAGGGACATGATTTCTGATTTTTTAAATCCTGTTAATTGATGACTGATATAAATAATACATATACATATATAATTGCACAGTGAAGATTGAATACTATAATATAGATATTAGTATCGTGCAAACCTCGCCTCTTGTGGGCTATCACTTCCAGCATGCACGCAAGCAATAATAATGGTACCGTATTCAATCTTCACTGTGCAACATCCTCTATTTACCTGTAGAGTTTGTTTGTTTTATTGAGGTTAGGTAGTTTCACTCAGATGACGGCGTGTCATCGAAGGAAATCCCCCTTGCACGAAACTGGCAACACACAAACACAGATGAAAACAAAGATTTAGAAAGTGCAGCTTCGTTTTTTATTACATTTATTTTTTGTTTGATTGAAATGCATTTGAAGGCATAATACTATGACGTAATACATAAGTTAAAAACAAGATTTAAGGTAATTTAAAGTGACTTTTTTAATAAATATACTTATTAGCAACATAAAGCGTTTAGCAACGATGAAAAAATAAATTATACATTTCAAAATATAATCGGTATATTAATTATATGTAATAAGACTTCATCTTTATAAAGAGGAAGAAAACATAAAAATAAAATGTGTCTGAGTAGAGAGACTGTACACAGTCGTTTCCAAAAATGTTTGCAAAAATGCTGCCCTGAGTGTGTGGAAAGAGTTCATTATCTTGATAGAGGTTAATAAGCTCCTCAAAAGTATGACGGACAGTTCATGCCAAATAGGTGGTACCCCTACAAAATTAACCAATATTCAGTTAATATCTATAAAAAATGCCACAAAAATAGTATATCACGTGTTACACTGATAACGAAGTTACACTGACAACGATGTTACACGGATTATACACGAATTATAATGACAGATTTTAGACAACATTTATTGAATAATAGTGAATGTTATGGAGACAATACTTGTGAAGTACCAATTGGGCTCTTACATGGTTATCAAATTATCCTTCAAACGTAGGACATTATTTTATAAAACTACTTGATAAAGTCTAGCTTTTTAGACTAACTTTATTTTTAGGGTTTCTCCTCCTTAAAGCTAAGATCTGGGGCCCATTCCATTCAGCAGCTACTAAATGAAGTGGAAATGACTCACACATATTTTGACTTAGGTGAAAATGAAACAAGCATATTTTTCCTTAAGCGGAAATGACTCAGGCATCTTAAATTGAATACTGGTACATATATGTATTAACAATGCAAATCGTACAGAAATGTTTACAAAGTTATCAAATTAAAAAATTACACATTTCAAATATTTTATGGGTATATTATTCTATACACCTTAATCTACATAAAACTAGTATTTGTAAAGCTCAGTTGTGGGGCCGAATCAGCAGCAGGAATCAGCAGTCCAATTCCTATCCAAGTGAGCCACGAAGCGGGCGCGCCCCTGGTTAAGGTTATTTCACTCATATGATGGCGTGTCATCCCAAGGCCGAGGGAAAACATATTTACAAGACACTGTCAACAAACAATGGCAAGACACAAGACATGTACAGGACGCAAAACATGTTGCTAAAAATAGAATTAACAAAGTTACAGTTTAAGACACCACAACAAATCGGATTCGTGTTGCCCATTATCTCTGAGAGCACCAAGGCGTATGAAGCTCACACCTCTCCCGCCCCTGGTGAGAATTCGAAACATGCTAGGGAGAGAGAGTAACACACTTTTAGAAAGGGCGCATTCTTTTTTTCATCACATTTAATTTTGTTTCATTGAAATGCAGTTGGTGGTACATGGCTATAATGTAATGCATACGTTTTTTTTATATTATAATTTAAATAAATATACATATTAACAACATAAAACGTTCGGCAAGGATGATAAAATAAATTACACATTTCAAAATGCAATGGGCATATTAATTGTATATCATAGAATCATCTATATAAACTTTTTTTCTAAGCTTAGTTCGTAGGGTGAGATTCTGGCTTACGTAAAATGACTCAATCATATTTTGATTTAAGTGCAAAATACTCAAACATATTTTTACTGAAGCGAAAATAACTCGAGCATATTTGATTATCCTTGTGATACAAAATTAACTACCCATTATGGTCTTATAAACCTTGCGTTTTAATATATCATCGTAAGTTAAACCCGCCTTTATAGAGCCGACCCTTCTATGGACGTACAATTGACACTGATAATATATCAGATACAAACTATTTTCTAATGGGACTATTTCGACTCACAGAGTCTACAGGTTATCTTACATAAGAAAGGGAATTGCGCTAACGTTCTTCTGTCGCCAATTACTGACACCACGTTGATTTTGTGAGGATTTGACGTAAAATAGAATGACATGAAATGAACACCTCGCCAGTCATAAGCAAAATCAGCAAATATGTTAACAGCGTGTGTTTGGCGTCATCTGACGTCATCTGAAAATAAGTAAATATAAACATCAATGGCAATTACAAGAGAAAATATCTGGAGTTTCCCAGTGTAATATGGTACACAATAAACGTGTCTTGAACGAATGGTAGAAATGATAACCCACAAGAATCATAGCCATCAGTGGGTTGTAACTTTCACGAGTATTGACCGAAACATTTTGAAAATTTTTATGACAATTTAAACTAGCCTGCTGTGGAACGGTATGGTGTTATTCGAAATGACGTCCCATTAAAGAAACGGTCTGTGATAGTCCGTGTTTCTCGGCCATATCATAAATCAAAATAATAGTTTACGTTAAATTATCCCAAGAGAGTAGTGATATTCAAATGTAGTGCACAATCATGTTTATATTAGACAAAGTCAAGAAATAAATATTACTATTTTAGAAACGATATCATAAAGGTTTCTGAATAATGCAACGTCGTTGTTATATTAAGATTATGATGTCAGTGAGATAGTAATTGCTCATATATGGAATTAAATGTAAAATGTATATTTTTGCATTAGTTGCAAAAGTCGCACTTGTCGTTTTGCTCTATGTTTTGATGATAGACAAGGGTGTGATCTTACCAAGTGATGATAGGTGGTAGAATGTTTAGGCAGCGACGAATCCTCTGACTGGTAAAAGATGACGTTTAACCGCAGAGCCCTTTAGCAAAGGATGGGCACACGTACAGCCAACCGATATCGGTTCATATACTTTCTTGTACTCGTACAATTTTGTCGTGTTATTGCAGCCCACTTTCCTCAAAACCGGGGTGTAGTAATATATTTTTTGGCATAAAGATTTATTTATGCCAGTGCCGCCCTTTGTTAAGTTGCGACATTCAGTACACTTGCACTCCACTTCGACCATTGTAGCTGGTGCTCTGTTTTTGTCGTAGGTTATAACATGGTAGAAAGGACATGTTGATCGATCTAGATATCTCTGACTAGAATTGTTCACGTGTTCTGGACATTTTATGCCTTCCCTTAAGAAGTTAGAGGTTTTCTTTGTATCTGGAATTATAGGTGTCATCTCGTCTGGTCCAAACATTGGTAGACTATAAATTGATGGATGAATGGTGTCTGATGTGACGTCAGATAGACGTTGCGCACGCCTCGCCAGATCCTTCGGTTCCTTACATTTGTCATGACGCTGTTGTGTTAGAGAACGTGGTGTACAGACGGTCACGTAAAGGAGGACAACAGCTACAAAAAGGCAGCGACTCATACCCTCCATCTGTAACAAAAAGTTTAAACGTTATATTTATTACAATTCTTTTAAATGCTACGATGATGAAGGTGGTATAGCGAAGGGTTTTTGCCTTGGCCATCGAGACATCACGGTTTGACAATAACTTATTATGGAACCATTTAATAACCACATAAAACTATGTCAGAATGTCTCTGAAACAGTCTGTTTGCTTTTGATTGGTATTTAACGCCGTAATCAACGGTATATCACTTAAATGACGACGGATTATCCACTACTTTCTCTGCCTTGCTAAATACGGTGGAAAACCGGAGAGAAAGCCTCGTAAAAAAGGACCACCCTCGATAGCCGGAGTCACCTAGTGTGACTTCTTCGTGATCCTACTGTCGTTGTAAATATTACTTTTAGGCCTACTGTCGTTGTGAATATTACTTTTAGGCCTACTGTCGTGAATATTACTTAGGCCTACTATCGTTGTGAATATTACTTTTAGGCCTACTATCGTTGTGAATATGTCTTAACTGTGAACAGCATAGTCAGGATTATCGACGGTACACTGAATTTCGTTTTGTTCTGTTTTTTTTTTTAAATATATAAATATTATCAGTCTTATTGAAGTAGTTCGTGTCTAAAACGAGATTACCTTTGTTAATCTTCAAATCTCTAACAATTTTGAGTGAGTAGGACCAATACCACTTACACACAGAACTTATCAATACAACAGGGGGATTCCCTTCACTCAAGGCACACGAGGGGTATCCCCTATTCTATTGTTAGCACCGTATCATATGCGTTGCTTATCAAACAGCCAATCACAGGGAAGCACAATGCACTTTATAGAGACGGACTATTTTGGGGAAATAAAATGACTTGTTGTTTTAAGGCAGGTACAGTCAGATATAAAAATAGCTATTTAGCATTATCATCTATAACTCCCGGTAGGCTATTAAGGTTTGCAGACGTACGTTGTCCTGCTTTTGACGAGGACGTAGGTTTGTACTACATTTATTAGCTACGTTAATCCAACCTACTATATACCGACAGACAACATTAACTCTTGCGCATCATTTTAAATATTCCATTTCTCTTGCTCTGAAATGAGCGCACTAGAAATGACAGTGAACTAAACATGAATATGTAAACAATCTAGCTCTAGAGTGTTGCCTGCCACTCGGAATATGGGTTACGTAGCAATGTTTTTAAATTAAATTAAACGAGAGAGACGAAAAAAAGAAGAAAGTCCCTCCCACACAAACATACACAAAATAAAAAAAGGTTCAAACATTTTAAAGGCTTCGAGAAAATAGGATACATATCATCCCGAAAATACATGCTATTGTATCAGACAAATCAGCTGCTATTTATATAAACAAACCCTTTGTGTCAGTCGTGGATAAACTATGTCCAGTTTTCTGGAGATGGCCAGCCGTTTCTTGTCTGAATCTTCATACAAACACTGACTGGCTCTGGAGAAAGTTATTTCACAGATAGCAAATTAAACTACGAGGACCTTAGATAGCACGTAAACAACTGAAGTCTAATAACTGTTTAAAGGCAGGGAATATTTTGATTTAGTGCCCATAACGACATAAATGATATATGATTATGATGAAAAGCTTCACAAACATATAACATTACCTGTGTATATCCTACGACTTGATATTATTCATGGTCAGCATGTTTGAATGATAAATTAAGAAGAATAAATAAGATAATAAATTATCTTTCACCATATAAAAAAAAAGACAATAGATAAAATACGATAAAAAGTAAATAATTATGATAAATGTGATAATAGAATATGAATAACCCAGTAAGGACAAAACACAAACTACATTTTAGTGTATGGCAATTTATAACCAGAGGGGTGGGGGGTCTGTGAACCATAGGTCCCGGGCTCGATCTACGGAGGAAGTATGACATTTTCTTGCTCAACGTTTAAAAAAATTAATTAAATAATAACAACCTTGATTTGATGATAATTGGAACACTGAACTTACCCGTTATCCTGAGTTATGCTGGTACAGCTGTAACAAGACTAGGCTAATCTGTAATAGTGTAGGAGGCCTCACAGTCTACATTTACCAAGACTCCGATTTCGAGTGTAACTTCCGAAACAGTGTCTTCTTTGCTGTTACCTTATATTTTACTATATACCTGCCAATTTGTCAGACTAATATGGATGAATGAAAAATTGTCACTTTTATAAAGCATATTTCGTGGAATTTCCATGCTATATATGAATTCCCTGACAACGTAAGAAGTATGGTCACCCGACACCATGTGCATTTCACCACCCTCTTCCGCGAGAGAAAAAGCTACCGCGAACAGGCGTAGTAAGATCAAGATCCAATCAGCTGTACACATGCACTGGGTCGTGACGCGTCTATTGCGTTTTACAAACTCATGCCATAATTAAAAATATGCATACACATGCTTAATTTAAATCGACTTAAACAGAGGTGTTACGAACATTTTCCGTCATGTCAACAATTCTTAAAACATAAGGTCATTTTTATTATAGAAGACAATTTTAGGAAGGTGATCATAGGTCAACAGTAACTGTTTAGGCATCGCATATTCAAGGCTATTTATTACTAGTGTGCGTCTCATGCCAGCCCAATGGGTGAAGGAAACCACGAAACCACTGGCAACAAACAACTACATGATACAAGACAAGCACAGGATATACGACATGTTGCAATAAGACAAAGTGTACAAATTACAGTGCTATACGTCACTAGAAGATCGGGTTATTGTTGCCCCTTAGTTGTGAGAGCACCAGGGCAACCGGCAACCCCCTTCAACCGCCCGCTCGTCCATTTGAAATTGAATTGCTGAGTGATGGGTTTGCTTGGGTGATTTCATTCTAACCTGAGATAATCAAGTCATTCTCCCTTTCTTCGACACTTTGAAGCCAAGATATATTTACCGACCAAGTGTGTTTGTTTGATTGGTGTTTAACGTCGTTCTCAAGGGTATTTAACGTTTATAACAACGGATTATCCACGGTCCATCTCTTACTCTGCATTACGGTGGAAACCATTACCGAAGTAAACCTCGCACAAATAACTCCGCGATAGCCGGAGTCCCCTCGTGTGACTCCCTCGTACATGTCAGGTCCACCGGGCGACTTGCATTAACCCTTGCGGTACAACAAAGAAGGATAAGCAGTCCAACGCGCCATGGCGCGGGCCCACCGGCCAAGCTATGCAAGACGTTATACAGCTGACGTCACGGTCAAAGGAGTATTTATAAACTATTTTAAAAAGATGACAATTTGAATTGACCGAGTAATATAGTGTGGACCAACTTCACAATGTTGCATACATGTATAGTTTATCCCCCTCTCATTGCCCTTCAATTTAATCGGTAACTACGACAATTTTTGTTCTGTGTTTAATTTTGAATCAGCTGGCGGTAATAATGGGCCGATTTTCTTTCCAGCCTATTTTTGTGGACACGGTGCTACAACACCAAACATGTACAGTCATTGCAAATGAGCCGTCATTATCGGTCTAACCATACCCGACTGAACATTACAGCCCGATATAGATTGATTGATTCATTGGCGTTCAACGTCGTACTCAAGGGTATTTAACTTATGTGTCGGCGGTCTTCTCCAACAGTAAGAAGCCACACTAACACAAACCATAAAATGTGAAGTGTTTTGCACTGTTGGAAAACAGGCTCGAAACATGCTGACCTTAGCCGCATGGCCGGACAGAGATGATTTATGTCGTTTGTGCGAATGATAACTATGTCTAATGGTTTTGAATTAAATTATTATATATCACGTGGGAACTTTTCTTAGATAAATCTAATCCTGTATTCAAACAAATGAAAAATCAATTTACACATTTTCTATGCAACGCAAACAATCTAGTATGTTGCAATAGGAAGGTTTGGAAGCTTTTTGAATAAGCGAATATAAATTGACCAAGGTGTTTCTTGGTAAATAAGTGTAATTGTCAATGTAAAGGAAAAGTTTATGCCAGTGTTATATAGAGATATGGATTAATAAGAATTTTCAACAGCAACATAAATTAACTTGTTTGTTTTTGTTGTTCTAGGTCATTTCCCTCATATGACGGCGCGCCACGCAGCCCAGTGAATACATAAAACAAGTTATGAAACAAGCACATGCTGTAAAACAGCGGGAAATAAGACAAGCCGTGCACATTTACAGTTCAAGGCACCATGTCAGATCGAGTTCGTGTTACCCCTAAGCTCACTGAGCACCAGGTCACAGGAAGTCCCCACCAGCGGTGACCACCCAACACAATTTAACAAGCTTCAACTTGGTTTCTCGTTCTTCCGCATTTCGCGGCCACGACACCAGAATTGAACTCTTACGTACAATATCCTGCGATCAGTGAAGCAATAAGCATTATAACCAAGTTTATTTTCAAAGAGTTGATAATTTTTATTCGGAACAAGGAAATGATGTGCGGATTTTATTTAAACAGGTCTTGTTTTCTTGATTTCCTAATCAGGGAATTTTCAATATGACATACCTTGTGTGTGTCAGATACCGGGTTAATAATATCACACATTGTTTAAAATCACATGGGGGAATGATTCGTCACTATAAAAAGTCGATAGGATACTAATTGGGAAATTTATTTCTGAAATCACGGGACCAATATTTAGGAAGTTTGCTCTTATATGAGTCGCGTTCAAGGCGTATGCTTTTCTACACAGATAAAATTGAACTCAAACATAGCCAAAACAGTATATATGTCCTTGTTTATTAATTTTGAAGAGTGCGAGAGTGCGCTATTGAGTATGGCTGTGTGTGTGTGTGTGTTTAATGAGCTAATAAGTGAGAAGAAAAGTAAGGAAAAGAATTAACGAAAAACTAATAACATGAAATACATAAATAAATGTGTTGGCCCTTAGATCAATCAATCAATCAATCAATCAATCAATAAATCAATCGATCGATCGATCGATCGATCGATCGATCGATCAGTCAATCAATCAATCAATCAATCAATCAATCAATCAATCAAACCATCAATCAACCAATCAATCAACCAACCAATCAATCAATCAATCAATCAATCAATCAGCCAACCAACCAACCAACCAACCAATCAATTAGTTTGTCAGTCGATCAGCCGATAAGTCGATCAGTCGATCAATCGTTCAATCGCTGTTGGCTGCTTG
>JAUELC010119691.1:6682-18381 GCA_031471745.1 Cryptochiton stelleri
CTACCCCCCCCCAAAAAAAAAAAAAAAAAAAAAGAAGAAGAGAAAATACCGTTAATATAAAATGAAGTAAACCGTACAGTTATTATAGTTTTTAAATTAATGTATTTTCCTCAAGTTTTCATTTAGTGTTCTTCTTTTTGAACGCCCACGCCAAGTGCACTCGATGAGTAGTAATTTTAGTGCAAACTGTACGAATTAATTAAATTGAAAATGGCCTACATCTTCTCAGAGGGTCAGTCCAATCCCAGACGTATGGAACTATCATTACGATTAAAAGACCTTCCCATGCTCATTCAGCAATATGTTGGTTCACAGGACGGCATAACAAATCTGGAGACTCTACAGTCTGTTACAGAAAACTTGAAATACACTTTTTTTTAATTTGTACAGAAAGGTAGACAAATTATTCTTAAGCCTCTGTTTCTAACATTTACATTGACGTATTATAATGATCCAATGTCCCCATAAGCAGGCATAATTAACCGTTATAAAACATGTGCATCAAGTGACATATACCTCATTAAAATATCAAAAGTCAGAATATTAAAAGTCAGAGGTTCACAAACAACATGGACGATGCAAGGTAATGATTTAAGGAAGCCTTGTATGTTTCGCCATCTCCTAAATGCCTGTGAAAGATGACAATATTCAACTCCCAAAATAAATATTATGATATTTCTGCGGAGACCATAGTTCAATACCGCATACAAAATTATTTGTCAATGATCCGATTGATGAGGGATATCGCCACCACCACCACCTCCACTAACAAAATAAAACAAGAAAACCCCAGCTATATCAAATTATGTAAAAAGCCAAAAATTACATCTTCCAGATAGTCTCTTTGAATTCTAAAAATCATTATTGGCAGAAGTCTATTAACTAGAAGTATGCAACTCCCATATAGATAGTGTCCACGGCATTGAAGACCAGCAAATAAAAGGGACGTCATATCTAAGACCCTGGTATTTTTCTCAGTGCGGAATGCTGGGTAATTTACATTGTGACATCAGCTAGAGTCTATTGGTCAAACTGGCTGACCTATATATAGGTCAGTGATCAAAAGGTACAAATTTGCATAATCGAGGAAATATAAAAATATAACCTGTGAAGGAAGTGACATTTTTTAACCTATTCCACGTATTTTGTCATGTATTTTACCTAGATTCTAATGGTATTTATTTTACAAAAGTGTATTATTATCAATACAGTACAACGACAAATCTTCGGTGAAGGCATAATAGATGTGTTTTACGGTGCGGCCTTTTAGGTAAACCCGCTGTCACAAATATAAATTTCCCATACATCAGTCAAAAATCTGTGCTCTACCGAGTTTAATTGTGTGCTACGTCACATCATACGTTATAAGAGGGTGCTTCGTCTACAATGCCGTGGACATTACATAAAGGGAGTTGCACACTTCTAGTTAATAGACTTATGTTATTAGATGTCCGTTTTATGCAATGATAAATATTGTTTAGTTACACACAAAACACCACCGAAAGCTAAGTAACATGGATTTAGATGGAGACTTTAACGGGACTGTATACACCAAGGCACTGTGTAACCTCATAATTAAGAAGAATGCACCGGATATAGTATTTATTGTTATAATTCCTGATCGTACTTCGTTTAAAATAATACGCATATGAACAACAATGCTTCATCAGTAAGTGTATAGCTCTAGGACCGATGTGTCTCTAAGCAACATGGTCCATGAGTCCCATTTTGAACTAATACTGCGCCAGTGACATGCTGCATTTTGAATGGTTTGGTGGACGCTTTACCCGATTTCCTCAAACAACAATACTAGCACCGTCGTTATTAAGGTAAAAAAGATTCAGAACAGTATAAAACACTGAGTGAAATAGCCACAGTGGTTGGCACCAGACAAATTGTCTCCGCTTGATTGGAAGTTTATTGATAGTTTATACTTACACGAGAATGTTTGAAGCCGCTTTTGCGGGGTGTGTTTTGATTTTTGTTTTACTTCAAACAGCCAGCACAACTGATTTTGCATGCCATATTATTTCTAGGGCACAAATTGTGTAATTTTCCCTAATTAGTTGACTAACAAGCGGAAAAGAATTTAATTTATGCTCCAACAAATTCCTGATACAACGCAATTGAAAATTTGCACGACTTACCAATATGTACTGTAAAATAAAATTATTTTTCAAACGGTGTTTTCACTTATTCTGGCATACAGTATAGCGGTTTGATTGACTATCAATGTGAGTTCACTTTTTCGTTATTTGAGGACGTGATTGCCAGGTAGGTATTTATTACCTGTTTCTGTGAAGGATTTCAAATTTGAATAACAGTTACCCAACTTCTTATGTAGCATCAAACAACTGTGTTGATGAATCGGATACATAAGGGAATATATGGGAACAGGACAGCATGATGTTTTGTTCGGTTTAAGCAAGTCGAACAACTAGAGGAATATATAACCAATGTGCTGTCGAAAGTAACCTGCCACAAAGGAATCAGTTAATGTCGAATGTCGTCTGATATATAAGATAGCAACAATGTGGTATCGTGCAAATTCTCAAATAAAAGGTGTGATATTTAACTGATGCACTTCAGATGCAGTCCTCAGGGTCTGGCAGAAGACTGTCACACCTTTTAACCCTTGGCAGATAACGAGGAGGGGGGTGGGGTCAAATATTACTGGGGGGGGGGGGGGTATTTTTTATCATGCATGGGGTCGGACCTTGTGAAACATAATTTTCACTGAGCCCTATGTACTTGGCTACATATTTGATACTAAACTTGTATTAACTTCATTGTCACAGAATGGAGACTCTGATCGTCTTATCAACACTCGTGGCCACGTGTCTAGCTGCCACGTCGCTGTCTGGGGTGAATGATTATGGCGGGAAATTTCAAGCCCATTTCTTGATTCCTATCACGGAACATGTTGATGGCTGGGAGGTCACGATGACATTCTCAGAAGCAATAACTGACATCACGGTAAGGAATAGTTACATTGTAATGCATTTTGACTAAATTTTATTATTTTAAATGTTACACAAATTCAGCAACTATTTATATCGCCACTGAATATAACTGCTATAACATGTCATATAATTTCGATTTACGTTTAGAACAAACTATCAAAGCCTGTTTATTTCATATGTCTGTTTTGTTACATTTAATATTAGTAAACAAACCATGTCATTTGCATATATGTAAATGTGTATATATGGGTTCGAATCCCGGTGGAGGCAAGCACATTTTGTTCTCTCCCGATTTATAGAAAAATATATGTATCAGCTCGTAAGCTGATTGGTTTCCTCCACTCATCGTGCTGGCACACCGTCATATGAGTGAAATAACCTTAAGTACGACGTAAAACCCCAATTTAGCAAACAAACGAGCCTGATTGATACTGCGGTCCGACTTGAGACAACGAGAGATAATACAACAACACGTAACCCGCAAAGTTCTTATAATCTATTTATCATATTTAAACATTTTTTGAAAAGTTCGACTTCTTTACAATATTGCCACACTATCGGACATGATCGGTTCTTAAAGGAAAATATCTACAGTTTATAGAACTGAATCTACCATATACAATAGTCCAATCATTATAGTTGGGAAATTATATAACAAAGAAGTCCGTTAATATCCGTTTTTATTCAATGAAACTTGAAGTATGATTGTATGGTATAAGTATTGCAAAATACAGCCAGATTATTTGGAAAAGGCATTTCAATGGTAACGCAAGATTTGTTTACATAATCATATTACTACACAGTCTAGGGAAACGTTTTCTACTGTTTGAATGAATGGCAGTTACACACCCCAGAAAAACACGCGAGAAAACACAGTTTAACGGTAAACACCCACTAGCGATTTTATTTCTAGGTAAAAAATAATCTTTAACAAAGAAGTTACTATATAACTACTGTAATGTTCTGACCAAAGGGAAGGGGTTTCCCAAATAGAGGGTCAGGTCGTTTAAATGTAAATGTTGAAAGCAGTCGTCAGAGCTTATCTATTTCCGGCCGGAAATGGATGGACCGAGAATATGGCTCGCTTGTAAGGAGTATATATTTTAGTTGTTGTAGTACTGTTACACCCAAAAGATTGGGCTGCTAAGTGAATCGGCAATATGTTACCGATAACTGATTTAAAATTCAACATATAAAAAATAGTTGTCGTTAGATCGATTCACTGTGAAGGCAGTTAACGGGAGATAAAACAGCATGTAAAATTGTGAATAAAACGCGGAAACTGTACTAGCGAACTGCACAAAGCGTTTGTGTCCAGCCATAGGTTTATGAACCATCTAATACGGAAAAATATACGATGCTTCTGTATCAGTGTGGCTAGGCTCAACGGTGTTTATTTAATCGTAATTTATACATTGTATTGTAAGCTAGGAATAGAGATGGCTTTAATCCCGGTGTTATACTCATATTATGCTCATCCCTAACTAGGCCAAACGTAAATGTTATTGGCATTGATTCTTTCAGGAATGGATGGGCGATACAGTAGCTGTTAAAGAAGGCGGTAAAATTTGGGTTATCGCAAATAAAAAAAAGCACAGGTGCTATGAACCCAGGAAGTACGCTCGACATCACAGTCCAAGCCAGCTATTCGGGAAGTAAACCCCCAACCGGAAGTGCAGTTCTGCGCAGTCTTGGCAAAGATACACAAACTATTCCTCCCCACCATCATTGTAAGCTTTTGGGTGTTTTTTTTAAATATATTAGTCTTGTATCATTCATCAGTCTCCTGACTGTGTCTATGGTCTCCGTATACCGGAGGTAAAACCCCAATCAAACAAACAAACAAAAACGTATATCGGGGGGAATTAAATACACACAAAACGAAAATGTAACAAACTGTATCTTTATTATTGGATTCGCCTGTAATCTACCGACAACTTCCTGATCCAGCCAACATTATAATTAGGGCCATCGAAAAGATGCGGGTGCCCTATAGTAATCGGCTTGTCCGTCCGTCCGTCCGTCTGTCTGTCTGTCTGCCCGTCCGTTTGTCTGTCCGTATTTCTAGTTGTTGTCAGTGTTCACCATATTAATACACCTCTCAAGTTCGATTTTCATCACGTTCAGCCCATTACTTATTTGCATACTACAATCTGATTGGTCGATCGTTCGTTTTTCCATTCCATGCTCTCACTTTTGAAAGACTGATCGTATTGTATTCAAGTTCGCTGTCATGGGGTTTCATCAGTGCACATTAGCTCCTACACATTAAAGTGGTTCGCATATATATCATGTATGGTTGAATAATCATAAAGCTTCGTCCATTATCCAGATTTGGACATTGACCACCAGCTCATATTTGTAGATCTTAACATCAACACCAACCTAGAATAAACAATAGCTTTGTAGAAATGTTGCATTGATCCTCAGGTAAATTTAAAGTTACTCATGGGGTCATATGTCATCCATTTGAATTGACAACGTGACACTTTTTTCCCCACTCTGTCAGAATACTTACCCTATTATTTGCCAAGACTAGCGGGGCCTTTCCTGACAGTCAGTGTTCTAGTTTCAATTGTTTCTTGTCTTAATATGTGCGTTCCAATGACGAATATTTATATGTATATTTATTAATTAATAAATGGTTGCTGGTAAACCACAATATACAAGATAGTCAAACAAGAAGCCTTTAATTGGTATTGTAAGTGAAACTCTTCGACATCACCTGAAGATCTATTCAGGTTAGCATATCCACAGGTATCTCCAACAATCAAGAGTACTCTCTGATGATATCATATTGAACAATGAACAAGATTTGATTGATATGGATAACAACTTCTTTCTTTATTATTCTCTACAACGTTTCAATCTCGTTCCATAGATCGGTTTCAAGTTTCACAAATGGAAACAATCTAGAAACGTTGTGAAGAATAATAAAAAGAGAATTTGTTTTCCTTATTAGTCAATTCTTATGTATTATTCCCAACATCTACATGTATATGCCACTCAAAGATATTGTATTTAACAGCCGCTGGAAAGTACGACTATGACGATCTCTTGTACAAGTCCATCTTGTTTTACGAGGCTCAGAGATCCGGTAAATTACCGAGCACTAATCACATTCCGTGGCGTATGGACTCGGCACTTACAGACCGAGGTCAGGGTGGCGAGGATTTGACGGGAGGATGGTATGATGGTAAGATCAATATATAAATGTTTAGAAATATTCTTATATTCAAATAAAAGTGCTCACTGCACTAACCAGCGGATTTCAGAATAATATTGTATGTGACAACAAGGCAATATATATCGTATTAAATAAACAACCATGACACATGGGAAATGAGTAATTTCCAGCCAATGTTAATGTTGAAATGGTGAAACAACAAAATGCATTCATTTTGCTAAATTATTATTGTTATCTCCAACTCAACATAACCGTGTGTTATGAAAAAATACAGCATTTAGAAGAGAAATAAGAAAACGAATAACAAAACAGATTATAAATTGGCTTTGGAATATGTATTTTAAATGTCAATCCTTAGCACTTTTGGGTATTTTGGTATTTTGGTATTTTTTGGGTATACTTACACGCCGCGTGACGTCGGGTGGTTCTTTCATCAATGTATTTATGCATAGTTTTGATAAATAACCGTGGTGTCAATCAATGAAGAGTAACCAAATTTCATATACTTGTGTTTTTAATGTAATGAATGTCGTTTGTTTCAAGCTGGGGATCATGTGAAATTTGGACTGCCGATGGCATATTCCGTTACAATTTTGGCTTGGGGATTAATACAGTGGGGTGACGCTTACCAAACTGCTGGGTTGACAAGTGCAATGTATGACTGTATTCGGTGGCCTCTTAATTATCTGTTGAAAGCTCATACAGGACCGACTGAACTATATGTACAGGTAAACATTATTTGTTTTGGGTAATCTGATATGATATCTAAGGGAGTGATAAAATGGGAAACCTGTGAAATTGCTTTACCTTGAGATCACAGAAACCGGTTCCACAAAGAAGCAGATGATATATTTTGTCGTTGTGATAAGAATTTGTAAAATAAATCAACTCAATTGATTATAATAACCAGACTAAAACAAATTTCTGAGGTACACAACTCCATAGGCAAGTTTAATTTAGTATGTCTACATCAGGATGTAGAGTTAATGTAAAAAATAAGGGGCAAAACAATCAACAGCTGTAATAAATACGTTGTTGGTTGTGTTCAGGTTGGAGATGGTGTTAAGGATCATGCCTACTGGGGAAGGCCAGAAAATATGACAATGGACAGACCTTCCTTCAAGGTCACCGCCAGTAGTCCCGGAAGTGATGTCGTTGGAGAAACAGCCGCAGCTTTCGCAGCCAATTCTATTGCCTTCAAGCATGTTGGTATGTCACTGTTCAACAGGTTTCGTTATGTTTATGTATGATCACTATTTCATCGTTGCATCTGACTTATTAATTAAAGAAAATAACATTTCACGCTTTATATGAATGTATTTCTATCACTACTTCCTTTGAAACTTTTATAAATCCGGTTTTCTTCCTGGAGGGAGGGCTTATCTCAAAAGTTCGGTGTTATGAACTGTACATAATTATGCATCTAATCGTAATGAAGCATTAGTTTTCGGAATGAGTTATTCTTCGTTATGTATTCAAAATTGTATCGATTTCAGCCGTGGCTATCATCTAAAAAAATGAAAACGACCTAGGTATCTCATGCTACATATTAACCATAAACGTTTTTAAAGATAATAATGTATGAGTTTGGAGCCAGGTACGGTAATACGTTTTTGTTTATCGGCAATTTTACTACATATGATACTTCGACTCAGTCCTGATGACTCAGAATTTCTGTTAAAACCAAATAATGGATGATTCACCATCCGTTACTTATTTCTCCAGATAGCGCCTTTTCTGCCAAACTACTAACCCATGCCAAACAGTTGTATGACTTTGCTGATCAACACAGAGGTATTTACAGTCTGAGTGTAAAAGCGGCTGTTGCTTATTACAGGCAAGTTATATTTCCAAGTATGTTAAACCCGTTGCACACGGGCGCCATGTTCTCTTGAGAGACATAATCTGGGCGAGGTCGCCGCTGACAACGATGCACGAACTTTCACCGCACACTTCTAAAACAAAACAGAAGAAAAAATCTCCACGGGGTCATAATACATGTAGACCTATTTGTTTTCTGACACACTCGGACAGATGGCGTGATCGTTAAGTCGTCTTCCATTGACTATCGAATATGGGTACCACACGATTTCATCTTAAGTCGCCGTATACCTTGCGATCACTACTTATACTGTGAGAATAGATTGAACGTTTTGATTTCACGCGAAACTAAGAGAACTCACACTTTTACGAAAAAATCCTATTCTAACTATTGTGACTCAATATCAAAGACGACCACCGGACTTTAATATAGAAATATGGTTGTGCCAAGCTTCAGCTTTATATGGTTTGAGAGTTATGGCTAGTTTTGACAACAACGCGGCAGCGGTTGTCCGATTATATTGTGTTAACGGAAGATACATTATAAAACTATACCGTAAGCTGTCGATGTATGAAGACAAAACGTCTGTCTCAGGAAAACCTGTATTAGGTAGAAAACGTTTGAAGCAATTATTATGTTTACGTGTTTAGGTCGAGGGGATACGAAGATGAGCTTGGTTGGTCGGCTGCTTGGTTGTATCGAGCCACGGGAGAACAGAAATATCTAACAGCCGCTGAGACATATCATGAGAAGATGTCCGGATTTGCGTGGGATTTTTCTTGGGATGATAAACAAGCCGGATACCAGGTATTCCTATTCGACTTGCATGTATTTGATTACTGTTGCAAATAGATACTCATCGTACGATATCAAGGGTCAATGTTCACTGTTTATGTGCGCTCTGAATGATGTATGTATGATTGATAGGTGTCATTCGTGCGACGTTTGAATCCATGCTGACAATAAGCAAAGAGGGACCATGGGCGCACGACAACACGTGATGCTGACTGTAAGTCGTGTCACAATATTGGTATCGGATGTCCATATATTCAAAGCATATTTCATTTGTTGGGATTTAATTTATTGGACTTTATGTATTCAACATTGTCAAATATACAAGTTTTGGTTTTACTTGAGTTCAGCCATAAACCAAGTAATGTAATAACATGTGACAGTTGTCTCCCCTTGAGATATGTTTACAGTCCAATATGTATATTGTCTAAACTATTGACTTTTTATTTTTAAAAAAATAGATTATGATGTACAACATTACGAAGAAAGCAATCTACAAAGATGACATCTTGGCTACGTTTAAATACTGGATGCCCGGTGGTACAATCCCTTACTCTCCCAAGGGCATGGCATACCGACTACATTGGGCGCCGCTGAGATATTCAGGTAAACGGCCCAATTCAATGTGGAACTGCAATGTACAGATACAGTAATAGATTACATCTTCATATTTACAAATTTCAACTTCCAACACGGGATGTGAAGTGTTAAATTCGTTTACCATGCTGTATTCAGCCAAAATTAAATCAACAACGAAAGAACACAACATTAACAATAAATAATTTAAAAAAAAATACAAACAAATATGTTAATCTCTTCATTTCAGCGAATATGGCTTTCATCGCATTGATGGCTGCGGACCTTGGCGTAAATCCTACTGAATATAGAAAGTGGGCAATGGGTCAGATACATTACTCTCTTGGAGATTCCGGAAGAAGTTATGTAGTCGGGTTTGGTACAAATCCCCCCAAGAGACCTCATCACCGTGCAAGGTTAATTTTTGGGGGGTGATTTATTAGCCCTATCATTTCAATATTTATATTATTTATAGTTTTATATGTGTGTTGGTTATACAATTGACAATCGTTATCTGCTTTATCCAGTGTGCGGATATGCTTTTTATAAATTAAGGGCATATTAAATTCTATGATGGGTAGAGAAAAAGAACATCCTTCCGCGCCTGCTTTATCCAGCCGTTGATATGTTTAACATTAAACGTTAAATTAATGCCTAGCTTTGTTGTAAAATAAATATTTCGATTGTATTTTGATATAAAAAAGCACCAGGTCTATGTTCAATACCCTTTTCACTGTATCTCTTGCCCTTCTTTACCGGCGCCATGTGGTTCGAGCGAAGAGAAACAGCCAGGTCCTAATCCTCACACACTGTAGGGGCTCTGGTAGGTGGACCGTGACAGAACGACGAGTACTTTGATTCCAGATCAGATTACGACCACAACGAGGTGGCCTGCGACTACAATGCAGCTTTCCAGGGGGCAATTGCAGGTAAATATTTTTCAAAGAAGATGTACAGCCGAAAAATTGTATCCATCATACAGTATTGAATTCAAAAAAGCCAAACTCACCGGCAGAAGGCCTAACTCATTTACCAGAAGCGAGCTTTTGGCGACAAAAGTAACTGGGGACTCCACAAAGGAATTTTAGACTTGTCCAAATTTTAAACGCTCTTAAATGCCTTATTTTTAGATTTAAAAATATAATATTTGGGGATTATTGCATTCATATCAATAAGTCAACCTCAAAGACAAAACAACTTGAAAAAGGTCAGATTAACATGTAAGATCAGTTCCTCAAAAATTTGACTGAAGTCAGAAACGGGTTTGTGGAATCAGACGCTGGTACACATAATGACATATGAATGGTATGCTTATTTTAATTTCATACGATGTTTAATCCTTTGACAATTTTACAAATACATTGAAAATAAGGATAGTGTTTATTTCGTATTTGTTTTTTATTATTTTACAGCTTTGAAACTACACAAGTAGAATGAGGGAATATATCCGCTTGGCTAACCAGAGTAATAGCGAATATATATTGTATATTTAAAATATATAGTACCATGTTATTCTGGTTGTTTGTGCTTTATTATGGTCGAATTCTCTTTTGTTTGTGTTTGCTAAGTAAGTAACAACTGCTTTGTAACTGAAAACAGGTAAATCTTAGGTTTCAATAAAACGATGATTGATATGTTAAGCAATATATTAAGTTAAATTACTGTTGATGCTTTACACGGGGTATAATAACTTGCATTGTTATACCTCAAGTCAAATTGTTTCGTTCTCATTGGTCGAGAACCAGTCACGTGGTATACAGTAAATCATGACATTGCACGATTTTTTTTGATGATAGTATTATTGCACGCTGGAGCGTTGATGTGACATTTATTTTGCTCCCCTTCAAATTATCTCCCCTTTGTTTGGTCTCGGCAGTTTGTTTTGATGCGACCGGACTGTCGTCTACTAGGCTGTCTTCTTTGCGACGAGGAGCTGCTCGAAACTCAAAGTAGAAAATTTATTATCTAATAATCAAAGTAGGCTTACATTCGTTATAACAAATAAAATATTGCAGGTTTTTGTTCGACCATTGATGTTCAACACGCGCTTCGCGCGCGTTGAACATCAATGTCTCGAGCTGACAAATCATGATATTCCTTTCTCAAATATGCAATATTTGTATAATAATATACTCTGTCAAAATAGAAACGCATATGTGAAATGTCACAAGAAAGTGTTGAATTTTTTTAAAATATCGTTTCTTGTGTACAATGGCCATGGATGATCATGTTTCTCAATGCTTCTGGAATGGGACAACATGGCCAACTGCACTGAAAAAAAATAACACACGTTGTGGCGCGTTTCTGTGGAAATTCGTGTTAAGCGACATGAAATATTCAGATTTTGACGAATGCAAAT
>JAUELC010119692.1:0-11584 GCA_031471745.1 Cryptochiton stelleri
CTGGTAGCGATTAAAACACGCACACTGAAACGCGACCTAGATTTTGGGGAAAGGCCATGTCATGACGTAATAGTGTAGGAGTTGTTGTTGTTGTGGTCAGCACTCAGCATGCCTCGTAATATTGCTCCTCAGAAGATACTTGAACAATCTATCAAATTAGTCAGACAACATCTGAAAACATCTGAAATCCATGTAAGTAAGTACTTAAGTATTGCAAAAACCTTTCCAGAAAAAGTTTTTCCTGTTTTCGGCGGTTGGTTGGTGGTAGTTTCGTGTTGCCCTAGTGCTCTCAGAGCTTAGGGTCAACAAGAAGCTGTTGTCGCGTTCTGTTATGTCCTGTGATTATTGACAGAATTGATCTACTTGTGTTGTAGTGACTTCGAGTGGTCTGTATTTCCTGCCGCTGTATATATTTAGCTCACCTCCCAAATTGACGGATCTATCTGACGCACACATGTAATCGGGAAACGCAATAAGCTGATGGAGACTGTTAACGCATGACGCATTACGGTCACATGTACTCCTACCTTAACTGTTGCGGGGTCTGTTGAATGAAATCTATCTCCGTTCTGTCGCTTGTAGGCAAGGAGATATCTTGTTTAACACATATTAGTAAAAAAAAATTTTGTCGCCGGAGCAATTGTCGCCGAAGCAATTGCCGTTGGAGCAATTGCCGTGGATAACTTTTGCTACACCTATATTACACGTCTAGCATTCTTATGTACAACATAAAAGTGTTGTTTTATTTCGTGTATATACCTTACACGTTGGTTGACTTCCAATCGTCATTTCACCAAGTGTAACAATGGAATAGTATGTGCCACAACCGACGATTTCTTAAATATTATTTCCATTAAACTTCCGAAGCCCATATTCCAGCTCTACCCATCCGTGGATACTATTTGTAATTGATACAAACTTGTTGGGGATTATTTAACCCTCTATAGTCTGTAATCTTAAAACTAATGGTAACAAAGTGATTCTTTTAGGAGCAAAACAAAACATGAAGGAGAATTATACGAGCTATTGATTATACCAAATGATGGATCGCTAGCCGATACGTAAATTGCAGCCTTCGCCAGAGACAAACTTAAATTCATTGATTTTTTTTCTCTTTACTTCGCAATTGAATTGCCATACTAAATGAAAATTGAGTCAATTTAATATATTTTCATAATTGCTGTCATTGTAAATACCAATCAATATTTGCTCCACATGTGTTAAACATCAGTTAAAATACTGTTTTCATTGTCATCGTCTTAATAGGTTAGACTGAAACACTTTAACAAAAAACTGTCCGAAGGATTCAGCTAAATTCTGCCACATTTTATATAATTGTTACCAGTGTCGCAAAGTTCATCAATATGTTTATGTCCTTGTTGTTACCACCGATTACTGTTTCATCATTGGCAATATTTTAGTCGAACGAGAACACAAAATCGAGAACTCTTGTCTTCTCCTAAGGCTACTAGTACACACGAACTTAATTTACGTGTTTGTTCTGACAGCTCTTATTTCAGTTCATCAGTTAAAATCATCAGGGACTTGTAATTTCCCAAATAATGACTTCTTTGTAAAAAAAACAAATTCCCAATGCATATAATTGAAGCCAAACTCGTTGAAATTCAATACATCAATTGACGAGGCCCCTACCTAATCTTATGTTTGTTCAGCCATGTACAACCATGTACTGTGCAAACCATATTACGGTCTACTACCAACCAAGAAAATACATACTAAAGGTGACGCATACCGGCAAATAACCGTGTTGTCAATAAATCTGATAGTATTTATCTTATGTTTTCGTTTAATTGATTTAAATTTCTACCACCATTATCATTATCTAAGTGCGTAAACTTGACAAAAAATTACCCACTCTTCTTTGTAACGTTAAGGCGTTACGTTTTCTAACAATAGGAACTTCTCATCAAATCAGTAAACGTATATATATGATATTCTCCTGGGACGACGGATGTTCACTTTAAACAATATATCATTTAAATATTTGACAGAAAGGCCAGAATTTGACATATGCAAGAGAAAATAGAATTTCCGCGCCGTATCAGCTGTGCTTATTTTCGCAAACAGAAGATAACAAAAAGCACATGTTATAATAACATTAACGTGGGTTAGAGATTTATGAAACAAATAGTGTTGGATAAACACCAGGTCAAAATAACGACATGGTATGGAGGGCCACCAATAGTATGTGATAGTGCAAAAGGATACCGACAGAACTAGATAAAATACAGGATGTTCTGAGTGTTTATAGCCTAACATTTCATTTCACCCTTTGAGTAAAACGACACAGAGTTCTATCAATCAACAGAGATATTCTTCATGTAAGACGACACAAAGTTCCAACAATGAACACTGGGACTCATCATGAGAAACATATATTACACATTCGCACCAAGCCTAAAGGTTGCAGGGGGTTTTTGGCGTCAGCTTTGATCGTCTTAGTTCGTCCGGTCCATAATCTGGTTCTGGAAGTCGGTACGCTTTCGTCTTCGGTATGGATACTTGTGTGTTTACGGTTAATTCCATGTGGATGATCCGGGGGCCGCTCTGGAATGTCGTAATAAAGATCAGCGGGTTCGCGTGGTTCGCTGTCGGCATCAGTTGTGTACCTTGTTTGTAGTTGTTCCCAGCGTCTTCTCCAAATCGGTCCTCGTGGTACCACCCTGACGTTGAGACTACTACTGCCTTGCCATTTCGTAATGATTGCGGGTACCCATTGTGGTTGCCTGTCGAGGGCCACAATACAGCGAGTAGGCCAATCTAGGTTCGAGTCATTTTGGCAACGCCCACTTGTTCCGATATCTGAGATTGTATCGCTTCGCGGGCTTGCTTTCCATGAGCCACATGAACAGGTGAAGGTATTAACGCGTCGATTCTTGCTCGAATCTGTGGAGAGTTCAATAGTTCGCTCGGAGGAAACCCGTATGATGTAGGCGTTCTTCGATATGGCATCAATAATTCTTGAAGTGCTGGTTTTGGGGGTAGAGACGACTTCCGGATAGTTTTCTTGAATGTTTGGAGAAGACGTTCTGTCGCTCCATTAGTTGCGGTATAGTATTGAGTTCCGATGAGGTGTGTAATACCTCTATCCTTGCACCAGCTCTGGAATTCTTCCGACATGAAATTTGGTGCATTTTCAGTCACTAGTGAATGAGATGAGTGCAATCTTGGTCCAAAATACCAATGGTAGATCTGGTTGTCACAGAGGATGTTGGATGGCCGCAGGGGTAATTGGAGAACGCCTGCATCATCACCAACTTTTTAGATCCCATGAAGTTGATTGCATGGTCCAAGTGTAGCCGAGTCCAAGGCTTCTCAGTCTTCATCCATGGATGTATTGCTGTCTTGGGTTGCAAGTTTGCTTCGTCGATTCTTGGCCAGTACGCTGTATCCGAGCGAGCTGCTCAGCTCATCCCAACAGTTCGAGTACGTTGTGTTTGTAAGTTCTGCGGATTCACCACTCGATCTATTAACTAGACATCCGAGATATACACTCAGTGATTCAGATAACTTTCGGTACTTCTCAACCGATTTCAGGATTTCAGCTTGCTTGGATGGTCACCATTCACGAACGTATCGCATCACACTGCCATGGGTCGTATCTTTTGCGGATTCCTTTCGCAGGTTTGCATCATGGGTTTGACTTGCAAGCTTAGCGCTCGAATTGCACATATCATGTCACAATCATCACCACTTTCCTCCCCATGGACAGATTCATCCTCTCCAGAAGTTAAGGGACTCAAGGCGTCTGCATTGCAGAAATCGGACGATTTCCTGTACTGGATTTTGTAATCGAATTGATTCAACCATGGAACCCATCATGCCAATCAGTTCGCTGCAAGTAATCGTTGTTTGTTCCGAATAAAACAGCCAGTGCCTTCCGGTTTGTTACCAGGGTCAAGTGGAGCCCATACAGGAACTGGTAGAATTTCCGAAGTCCAAAAATGATAGCGAGGGCCTCCTTGTAGATTTGGCTGTAGTTCATTTGTGACTTGGTTAGCGTCGTGGACACATTTGCTATTGGCCGATCACTGTCATCCGAATAGCGGTGCCAAAGAATAGGTCGAATTCCAACATTTGAATTCCAATAGCTTTGTTGGGTCAAAATGAACATGGACCTTTTCACACGACAGGACATTCTTGAGCTTCTGGAATGCAGCTTGTTCCTCAGCACCCCATCTCCAATATTCTCCTTTCTTAGTCAGGCTGCTCAGCGGTTCAGCCAAAATTTCCAGATGCGGAATGAATTTCCCGTAAAACTGCACACATCCCGTCGACATCGAAGTCCTTTTTCAATGAGACAGGTGAACAAACTATGGAGGTTTTGAAGGCGATTGGCTGCGTCTCTCCACTGACGAGGATGTCGTCCAAGTAGACTGCGACTCCAGGTAAATCGTTCGTGAGTTTATTCATTATTTCCTGAATGTAACCGGGTACCGATTTGATCCGAATGAAAATCGTTACTGTAAGATCAGACCACGATGAGTGCTCAACGATAACCTGCGTTGACTCTCGGGTCGTAGCTTCACCTGGTTGTAAGCGTCTGCTAGATCAATCTTTGTGTAGCCGTAAGCTAAACCTTGTTTCTGCATGAGTTCCTCTGGAAGAGGAGATCGCGAATTTTAGGTTACCATACCACATGTAATTCTCCTGAAAATAACTTAAATGCCGTGTCGGGATATTGGGTATTGTTGATTCGTTTATCCCGAGCTAGCTGGAAACATATCATATCGGAACAGCCCTCGGTTGTTTCTGGCTCCTGTCGTCGCCGTAAACGATACCTTGGAGGTTCATCGTCGCAATAATACTACTCAAAATCGTGTAATGTTAACCGCCAAATATATTTCACACATGCGCAAAAATTGAACCAAAGCACTTCGCGGATTCATTAAAAACAACATAAAACCCACTCCTCTTCTTAACTCAAATCACATCTAAATATAACGATGTTGATTTCTGACATCCACACGTTGTTGGAAATTTTAAAAAAAAGTGGACTGTGGGTGTAATTTAATTGGAAAGTGTCAACATGGTCCGCAAGCACAGAGTGACGAGAGGAGACAGGACTTATCAGTCTAAAGACAGCACTGCTTTATTGCGAGTTATCTCCCGTCCCCAAAATGACCTGCTGAACGTTTGAGGTAATTTAAGGTACGGAAATGGCTGAAGATGGCCGACATCGCATCATATCTGTCTTTATGATGTCAGATCAAATATCCGTTTGAATGAATCTAGAATTTCTTTGAGTTATCAACTCATTTTATTTTCACCCTGATGTATTGTATATCTGAGTTGTAACCTAATGATATTTACTAATTTTGACAGTATTTTGTGAAGCGAAATTTGTCTACACTACTAGTTGATTTCATTTGTCATTTTCTGCATTAGACTACTGTACTGGTCAGTTCTACACAACTTGTTTATTTATCCTACATCCTACATTACTGGTGAGTTTCTACACTACTGGGAAATTCTACACTACTGCCTCTAACAAGCCCTCATGACACATTCAAACAGCCATGACGAAGCCGTGAACTCGTACAGCTGTGGCGTAGCACACGCCATCTGAACTCGCCCTCTGATTGGCAGCTGAATATTTTTCGAGCTTACTTTTCCCAAAAAATCACTCTTGAGGCAATCTCTGCAATGTTTCGTGCGAACAAAAATTAGGCCGCGTTCGCCTTCGCTTTTCAGCATAAAATACTTCATTCAAATTGTAGTTAAGCAATCAAATGCGACCACCGCGGTCGCGTTAGCCTTCAATAAAAAATAGGCCTTAAACTATGGGAGCAAAACAAGTCCGTACAGCATATGTATCCATCAAGAGAGGCAAAAAGATAACCTGCACAAACTGAAACCAAGTCTCTTGAGGGAAATAAAGTGTTTACTCCAGTTGCTGATACCTCCTTCATCTTTTCAATGTAATTAGTGTCTTGCAAATATATGTAAAAATAGGCTGCTTAATTTTATTTATTCTTTTATTTTTTTTTATATGTATCAGGTCAATTTATTCTGTTCACATTTTTGTTTATAATCACAGATCACAAGTGTTAAGTGGGGATAACTCGTCTCATCCACATTCGGTACGTCTAATCATCACGACTGTTTGCCGTTTTGCCAATTTTAATTTTGTATTTTAAACAAAAGGAGGTGGCGAAACGCGAATACATCCTTC
Organism: Cryptochiton stelleri; assembly: GCA_031471745.1. Classification (NCBI taxonomy): domain Eukaryota; kingdom Metazoa; phylum Mollusca; class Polyplacophora; order Chitonida; family Mopaliidae; genus Cryptochiton; species Cryptochiton stelleri. Next base: position 6,197 of record JAUELC010119692.1, read on the forward strand.
ACGTAGTTACTCGAAGCTTCATAACTAGATCATACAACGACCCGGATTTAATCAGAATAGACCTTGTCACGCCCGAATCGTCTGAAATGAAGTAAAGAATTCACTGACAGTCATACAATATGACAACGAATACAGCACATATCCGAATAACTGGCTAATTTTGAATATTCATTTTCAAATGCCGAAATTTTTTTTTTTAAGATTTAGTTTGTTTTTAAAGTTTATTAAAGCTTTTACTTTTTACTTTGGAAAATAATCTGACTCGTGAATGAAGCGGGACAAATGTGAATCTATTCATGTTGTCAGTTAAACTTACGCTGTGTATGGCTTCTGTATTACCCTCGCTGGTGTAGTAATGTCAAAATATATATAACTGATGTAGCCTTTTTTAAGAAAAAAATCTTTTCCAAACAAAACAAAACTGAATCAGATGAAGTATTCATGTAGAGGTCAAGGTCAACGCTTTCAAAGAAAATAGGTCGTTGAGTATTGCGTGATAAAAGATAGAACTATATAATGTTTTTGCCTCCGGTTGTTACGGTGTCGCATTTGATAGATCAATAATCCCATCACACGGCCCACATACATATTACGTCAGCTAAACTCCCACTGGAAAATATTCTACCGAGAGTCACACTCAAAGTAATGGAGCCGATAATAAAGGACAGTAAGGTTAAGATTATAATAACTTAAAAATGAATGAACCCTTTGCGGTGGTAATGATGTTGTACATTCTGCGCTTACTGTATATTTATCATTGCTTAACTGCCGCAACTAATCGGTTACAGAACCTTGCTAGAAACACGCCACTTGATGTCTGCTGTTGAACCTAGCGGTGCCAATAATGTCAAGTACACACTAATCCTTTTAGCGGCCGTCATTGTCAGTGCTAGCTCAAGAGCTTCCTTTATCCAAATACATTACTGTTAATGGTATTGCCCCCATGAGGAGGATGTCTTATAGACACTTGATCCCGCAAATATCGGCGAGTTTAAGCTTCGACCGCTGCGTGAGACCAGAGATTGCGTAAACTTCAAACGATGAATCTATTTATTTGCTAAAAAAATTCATCTGGTGTCTCATCTAATTCTTATCAAAATGTCAACTACATGCATATTATCAAGTGTATTTATTAAATGCAATACTTAACTGTTTGCTAGTAAAACCCCAGTTTCTTTGAGCCAAGTAACATCACCGTAAAACGTTAATGGGAATTTATGTCGACAACATTATTATGACCTCATCTGATTTGTCCAAAAAACCTAATGGCTAAAACTGATATTAAATCGTGAACAGCAAATCATCAAAGCATGCAACCGAACATTTTGTATGCGTTAATGCTTTAAAATGACATAACAATTGTATATAATTATTCTTCTGTTATAGTTATATAATTCTCTTATGTGTCTCTTATGAAAGGGATAGTAGATTGCCCTAAAGGGAAGCATCACTGGAATATTGTTACCGAGCGCACCCGGCCAGTGGTCCCACCCTGAAACCCCACCAGGACACCCAACCCGGCCAGAGACCCCACCAGGACACCCCACCCAGCCAGAGACCCCACACGCCACCCGTAAACCCCACCCGGACAGCCTAGCCGGACACCTCACCCGGGCAGCCTAGCCGAACAGCTTACCCGGACACCCCACCCAGGCACCCCACCCAGACATAGTGCAGGGGGTCGATGTTAGAAAAGTTATTGAGTCTACTCATGAGAAGGTTGCATGCTCAACTGAGTCAACTCAGGGTCCGTAGTCAAAAACGGAAGTTATAAAACAGTGGAGGAACGTTTTCTGTTTAATTTGTGAAGAACGGCCTTCAGCTGAACACGAATCTTAAGTAGGGTCTGAACCATATCAGTCTGAACCTCACCCGGACAACCCACCCAGATACTCCACCCGGACACTCCACCCGGACGCTCCATCCGGACAGTCCACACGGACACTCCAGTAAGAGTGCTCAAGAGACCTAACTTTGCATTGAGTTTGTACTCAGCTGAGCACGTACTCAAAACGTTTTATAACCACAGATGGGACCACTGTGTACCACTCATGGGAACACGATCTCAAGAGCTCGAGCATAGAGTTTGCCTTGAGTATACTCTTTATAAGTCTTTATAGCATCGGTTCCTGGTCAACCCAGAACCCATATACGCCCACGTTCTAATGGCAGTTATCGTTTCCTTAACCGCAGAATTTAATCGGTAACAGTACCTTGTTTGGGACGCACCACTTCATATCTGATGTTGAACCTAACGGTGTCAATAATAGTATATGATAATCATGTTAGTGCGCAAACTACAACAGATTAATCATTCTATTGGCAAAAAAGCTAAACATGTTGTGTCTAAATATATCCCTAAAACCCTAGATGGAATTTGTGTCGATTGCATTTGTATAACATCGTCCGATTTGTATAAACGGTTTTTATAAATCATTCAATGAGCAAATTATGTCACATAAACCAAACACATTGTTGTGTGTGTTAACCCTTGAAAATGACACAAACTTTTGGTCTTATAATAGTAATTTAATTATTGTCATCGTTATATGACCTTCATTCGTAAAGTTGGCTTGTTGTTGAATATCCTACAAGGGCTATTTCATAAGGCAGGTGTGTCAATATTTGACATGGAGAGCAGATTGAAATCCCAAAATGTGAATGAATGAGAGGTAAAGATGTATTAAAGAGGAAGATCGACAAGTTGCTACCCAAACTTATTATGTTCAACCTATGTTTCGATATACATTTAACCTTGAAGCATTTAGAACCGAGAAAGCATAACCGTCAACTAGTTAATTTAAAAACAGGAAGTGACGATTTTGTTCACAGCTAAGGTATGTTTGTGTCATTGCTGTGTGTTTCCACTCATGGATGCGTTACTAGGTTTTGTTCAGTAACCGAACTCAAGGTTTTTGTTCCATAAGACTACACTACAGTGAAGCAGAAATAACAACCACAAACGACAAGTTTTAAAGAGATCATAATTGACACGTATCAGCCTGTTGGTTTACTCTATTGGTCTGTTTAACATACTCTAGCTTCTGATTTGCATATGGATGATATTGTCCTCGTCTGTTCGATAGTTCGGGATGTTGGGACGATACTCCTCCTGGTCACATAGCTTTTATTCCCTGCCCCTCTAGGAATATCAAGGCTTTCGGCTCAAAATGTAAGCTGTGCAGTTCATTAGCTATATAATTACTTATACGGTTCCGTGCTACAGTATACGTCTTACGGGTCATTGTTCCGGCTGGTAACCAGTGAAAGTGTAGGTATCACACCGAAGAAGTGTAAATCCACACAAATGTTGAATTTATTTTCAGGTCAGCCGCATGGGAGATTGGTCAGTCTGGTGCACTACAGCAAACAAGGAAAATAACATATATGGGTTGTTTGTAACCACTGGTATGTTTATACACAGTCGAAACTTCTTCCTAACGCATGATTTTGCAGTTGTTTTCTATTCGGCTTTAAACATAATTTTGTCCTGGATAGTGCATAGTCTTGAATAAAGAAAATATGTAAACATTAATTAATCACAATGAAGGTTTCGTTATGATTGCTGACAAACCCGTTATAAGTCGGGAAATTCCACACAAATAGTCACCGCGACCTTGGCGTTACTTTGATAATGACGGATTTCAAAATAATTTGTAACAATCCGGGCTTTAACTTTGCCATGTGACAAATGTTTTGGGGGGGCATAAATGTTCACCATGATAAGCCACAAATATTCAACATGATAAAACTGTGACCCTGGTCTATCGCCCCAAGGTCACACATAGAGGTCAAATAAAAAACATGCTTCGTGCAAAACCAGGGCTCGACATGCTGCCCTTGGCATCTAGTTTTAAACAAACAGGGTTTATTGTTGGGTGATATATCTGGTACTTATTAATAAGGTAACAAAAATGTCTTAAAAAAAACTATCCTTATTCGGTCCAACACTTGTGCATTTAAGGCTTATAATGTCCTTAACAATCTGCAGAAATAATGGTTGAACTAGTATCGCCTGATTGAATTGTTCAATCAGACTTCAGCTCGTGTGCATACCGTAAAAATTTTCGTTCTATATGACCACCCAGGCGACTTAACCGTATTAAACTATTATAGTTGACTAATAAACTTAACGAATATATCTGATCTAATCAGAGATCCGAGCATACGCTTCATTGACTTCATTAAATTTTAAATCTTTTTCACATTATTTGCTTTAAGTAAACATAGAAAATACATAATTTACAGAAACTAAATTAACATGTGATTTAGGCGTTAATACTGCTTTAAGGTCATGGCGGACAGGGCTCCATTGTTTTCATAAAATGGCTTCAGGATGAAACGTTTATTTTTGATCTGTTGTTTCTATATTTAGATAACAATGTTGTTACAGATTATTAGTGTATTAACCTTTTTACTCTGCGTTTTCACAAGATAAATAATTGCTAACATTGCGTAAAATAATTCTGTTAGTTGTGTCATTGGACTTTGGATTATATGTTTTCACAAAATTAACAACATTAAGAATGCAAGACATGACAACCACAGGATATAACAGTACTCCACAACAGCTTCATGTTGTCCCTTAGCTCTGAGAGCACTAGGGCAACACGAAGCTCCCTCCAACCACCCGCTCCAGCTAAGGAATTAGAACCTGTGTTACATAACAATGCTTTTACATATTAAAAACACAGGCATATTTGTCTATACACAAAAGCCAAAGAACTCGCACAGAATAATTTACTTTTTTCAGCCCAGAATTTACTCTTGGTGCAGTGTTACATTACAAGGCTTAAGAAGCATAATAATAACATTACCTTTTTTTAAAGATAATCGTGTTATTTATTCGAATAAATGAAGTCCCTTGGTTACACCGTTACTGTAAGTGATAATAACATCAGCGCGAGGATAAATTTCAACGCACACAACCAGACCGGGAATCAGAACTATTTAGTTTATTTCCACGAGATTCCAAATTAAGGAAATGTGAAGAACTTTAACGAAAATATCGTGAATGAAAAACGACCTTTTTCAAAACAGATTTGCCTTATTTTAACAGAGTTTTTAAATTTGGGAATGGGGAACTTTTTGGATAATGTAAATATATGTTTACCCTAAAACTGATCTATAGTTTTGGTCAAACTCGAAGGCCCCAATTGATTTGATTTCAACTGGTATACAGCGGGCGGCTGGAGGGAGCTTCCTGTTTCCCTGGTGCTCTCAGTGCTAATGGGCAACACTAAGCTGAACTGTTTGTGGCGTTTTTTGATTGTCTTATATCTTGTCCTTGTTTGTTGCCAGGGATGTCAAAGGTGGTTTCCTTCACCCATTGGGCTGGCACGCCGTCATATGAGTGAAATAACCTTAAGTACGGCGTAAAACCCTAAT
>JAUELC010119803.1:0-11582 GCA_031471745.1 Cryptochiton stelleri
CAAAAGTAGGCAGAGAGACAGAGCAACTTCAAAAGGAGGCAGAGAGACTGAGCAACTCCAATAGGATGCAGAGAGACAGAGCAACTCCAAAAGGAGGCAGAGAGACAGAGCAACTTCAAAAGGAGGCAGAGAGGGAGAGGAACTCCAAAAGGAGACAGAGAGACAGAGCAACTTCAAAAGGAAGCAGAGAGACAGAGCAACTCCAAAAGGAGGCAGAGAGACAGTGCAACTCCAAAAGGAAGCAGAGAGACAGAGCAATTTCAAAAGGAGGCAGGGAGACAGAGCAACTCCAGAAGGAGACAGACAGACAGACAGACAGAGCAAATCCAAAAGGAGGCAGAGAGACAGAGCAACTCCGAAAGGAGGCAGAGAGACAGAGGAACTCCAAAAGGAGGCAGAGAGACAGAGCAACTCTAAAAGGAGGCAGAGAGACAGAGCAACTCCAAAAGGAAGCAGAGAGACAGAGCAACTCCAAAAGGAGACAGACAGACAGAGCAACTCCAAAAGGAGGCAGAGAGACAGAACAACTCCAAAAGGAGGCAGAGAAACGGAGCAACTCCAAAAGGAGGCAGAGTGACAGAGGAACTCCAAAAGGAGGTAGAGAGACGGAGCAGCTCCAAAAGGAGGCAGAGAGACAAACTCCAACAGGAGGCACAGAGACAGAGCAACTCCAACAGGAGGCAGAGAAACAGAGCAACTCCAAAAGGAGGCAGAGAGACATAGCAACTCCAAAAGAAGGCAGAGAGACAGAGCAACTTCAAAAAGGAGGCAGAGAGACAGAGCAGCCCCAAAAGGAGGCAGAGAGACAAACTCCAACTCCAAAAGGAGGCAGAGAGACAGAGCAGCTCCAAAAGGAGGCAGAGAGACAGAGCAACTCCAACAGGAGGCAGAGAGACAGAGCAACTCCAAAAGGAGGCAGAGAGACATAGCAGCTCCAAAAGGAGGCAGAGAGACAAACTCCAACTCCAAAAGGAGGCAGAGAGAGAGAAACTCCAAAAGGAGGCAGAGAGACAGAGCAACTCCAAAAGCAGGCAGAGAGACTGAGCAACTCCAAAAGGATGCAGAGAGACAGAGCAACTCCAAAAGGAGGCAGAGAGACAGAGCAACTTCAAAAGGAGGCAGAGAGACTGAGCAACTCCAAAAGTAGGCAGAGAGACAGAGCAACTTCAAAAGGAGGCAGAGAGACTGAGCAACTCCAATAGGATGCAGAGAGACTGAGCAACTCCAAAAGTAGACAGAGAGGGAGAGTCAGGTTGTAAAGAGGACATAACCACATAAGGTGTCAAGTTGTTTTCTGCCCTGTACTGTATAAATAAGCCGATGAACTCACCAATGATGTTGATAGTTTAATCGGATTCCACGGAGTAGGAATTTCAGGTTGCTTTTCTGCTCAGCAGTATTGCCTGTATATGGTTTAGTACAAACTTCTTTACATGTCTCATTCTTGAGGAAACTGAACTGAAAATAGAAATAACAACAAATAGGACATTTATTAGGTACCCGAACAAGTGTATCGACCAGAAGTGTGCATCGACCATTGTCCCAGCTCTCTGGCATTGTGGTAGTATGTCAGCTTTTGAGGTTTCATGTGACATAGGCTGCTTGGTGATCTTATATTTCCCTTTTTAGTGCAGTTGGAATCATGGGTTATAAACTAATAGCTAAAAGCGCCTACATGAAAACCATCAAGCAGTTTTCCCATTTAATGTCTTATTTTTATATATAAAATGCATAAACAAACTGCAAAAAATTATCTGTCAACTGGACAGGAGAGTTGCAATTTTCAAACTTCATACACTGTACACTAGAGGGCACTACTCTTAAAAGATTTCCTAGGAATTGCTTCAAAGCCGTTCAGCTGAAGTGAAAGGGGCCTTGCATACTTCTACTTAATAGATTTCAGGTACCCGTATTTATAACACATCTATTAATCATAATTAATTTTATTTGCATGTAAATGTACTTCAGAGAAGGAGATTATTATATGCATAAACATGTAGACTCCCAATATCTATTCTGTGCTACCGCTTCGGCTCAACTCTAAATTTGACCCACTTTCACTGCACATGTAGGCGAGGTCACTGAAATCATTTATTTGGATTATAACATCCCTTGTGATTCTGGATTTTGTTTGTTTGATTGGGGTTTCACGCCGTACTTAAGGTTATTTCACTTATATGACGGCGTGCCAGCCCAATGGGTGAAGGAAACCATCTCTGACGCCACTGACAACAATCAATGACAAGGCACAAGAAAATCACAGGACATAACAGGGCGCCACAACAGCTTCTTGTTGCCCCTTAGCTCTGAGAGCACTAGGGCAACACGAAGCTCCCTCCAACCACCAGCCACAAGTTTGAAAACCAGTGAATGAGTTTAATACACAAAAACAGGGGTATTAAGTAAGATGGACGGACATTAAGCAAACCTTTAGTCCCCCTAGACAGGGGACAGTTAACAAAATTTTAAACTAACATTTACAGTATGATCATATAAGTATTTCAATGGTACTTACAACATTAACGCCATAGTGTATATGTAGGGCTGTAGACAGGGCTGTGAAGGTCCACAGTAAATGTAACTCTAAGGATTTCATGGGTAATATAATGACAGCCGTAACAACCATGACAAGAGGCAATAGGAGCCAGTTCAGCAGTTCACAGGTCGTATCACTCATCTGGGCGACAATAAGATGACACTGAAACACAAGGATAACAGTCTAATAGGAGAGGTTATTTCACTTAAATCAGACACTGAAACACAAGGATAACAGTCTAATATGAGAGGTTATTTCACTGAAATCAGTTCTCTGAATTTCTTACATTTCAGACTCTCTAAAATTTGGACAGTCTCGTAGGTGTGAAAGATTGTTTGTTTGATTGAGGTTTTACGCCATGCTTCAGGCTATTTTACTCATACAGTATGACGGTGTGCCAGCCCAATGGGTGAAGGAAACCACCCTCGACATCACTGGCAGCAAACAATGACAAGATACAAGATATTCACAGGACATAACACATGGTGTGATAAGATGAAATGTGCAAATTTACAGTGCTAGATGCCACAAACAGATTCGTGTTGCCCCTTAGCTCTGAGAGCACCAGGGCAACAAGAAATGTATTTGTTTGATTGGGGTTTTAAGCCGTACTTAAGGTTATTTCACTTATACAAAATGTATGACAGCCCATTGGGTGAATGAATCCACCTCCGACGCCACTGGCAACAAACAAAGACAAGACAATCACAGGACATAACAGGTCGCCACAACAGCTTCTTGTTGCCCCATTGCTCCGAGAGCATCAGGACAACAGGAAGCTCCCTTGAACCACCCATAGGTGAGAAAGAAATTGGCCCATTAAGCTACATGTATGAGGTACCTGTGGTAAAACCTAGAAAACGGCCAGAAATGAGTGCAGGAAAACACACATTCTACAAACAAGTTACCAATAGGTAACTGTATAACCCAAATAACAATGTTAAGCATATATAATAATTGGTCATAATCAATAGTTAAAATGACATATCAGTTAACCATAACCCAAGTTCCCTTCCAGGTATACCCCACATGCAGTTCGTGAGTCAAGACTGTCTTTTGAAACACGTTAACGAACAAGTTGTCAGGGAGTCGGTGTGTTTTCCTCCTCCATTAACACAGGGCCTGCCATCATTTCATTGAAATAATATTTTGTACGGCGTAACACAAGTAATATAAATTAGCAAACCACTAGTTCCTATAAACTCTCAGTCTTGGTTGTGAAGAAAACAACACGTCATTTCTTAAAGTGTAACTTTGACATAATAATTAATTTTCAGATTACAGTCCCATGTCAAATTCATATCCACTTAACATGTATGGAAGTTAAAAGGACAAAAATAAGATGAATATGATATATGTTGCAACTAGAACTGTAATGCAGAGGCTAATTGATACCCACCACCTCCCCAACCTCTTCCCTGAATGTCTTGTCGGATTGCACTTTGCAGATGTGTGCTAATTCAATAAGTGGTTTTCCAGTTTAAATGCGAGGAAACCAAATTTAGACTTGACCACCAGGTGGCACCACCTGTAGATGGACATATGGGAAACACAATCCCAAGCTACAAATTTTTACATGAAATATCAATACGAAGTTTGATTATAATCCAATCAGTGGGTTTCAACTTGAAGTTAATGCCCATAAACGAATCTTGTACATAAACACACATGGGGAAGGGGGAGCCAACTTGATAATAAATGTTTTTAAAAAAATAGACTACTTTTGCTAAAGTTGAATATGGGTAAAGTCTATTTTCATCTGAGTACGAAAAACTTTACTTTAGCTTTCAACTGTCACGAAGAGCGGAGTATTCAGCATTCAAAGTTACAATACGCTACTACATGTATACCAAGCAGAGCTATGGAGACGATCATAGTGACTGTCAGCATAATCACCAGCTGAATTTTGTCCAATCAAAATCAAGCTTTTGCAGGTGAGGAATTGATTCTACGTCCGGTCTGACGTCACATAACCCCAACCCACATGTTTACTTCATTGCTGTCATACGTATCAATTATCTTTAATGTATTTGTTGTTGAATTTTGACCAATTAAGTTGGTTCTGAGACATCTGTACACCTTGAGGACTGACACAAGAAGAGTTTAGCAGCTGTAGTCGCCACAATGCTGCAGTGTGCAGCATTTGACTGCAAAAACAGAGGAGAAAAAGAGGATATCTCTCTTCACGCTAGAGAGGTTGGGACCAACTTTTTTGCGGCTTCCGCTCAGACATATGGTGGACTTCATCATTTGTTGATTTTACACTTTTTACTCTGTGTTGTGAAGTTATGCTGCACTTATGAAGACAACTTTTGCTACTATTTAGACTTGTTGCCCACATTCTCTCGATATAGATATGGATTAATCATAAGCTTTCTCGTCCTTTAAGACGGGCAGTCAATTTTTGGAGTTAATATACTTTAATTAGTAAATCTTTGGAAAAGTTACCATATATAGTGAGACAATATTTGATATGTGATAAAATATAGCCAAAGAAAAATAGGTGAAGCGAAGATTGTCCATATATTCTGTGGCAGCTGTTATATTTTGACTAACTAAACCAACAGCCACCGTAAACAGACGATCGAAAATAAACCTACAATCTCTACTATGAAAATGTCACGTGTCTAGGACCCGTGCCGAAATGATCACATTGTCACAATAGACAAAAGGCATAACTAAAAAAAACTGTTAGCAGTGTCTTGTCGCTCATTATTTTTATAATTATAATACGTTATTCGTTTCGGGTTTCAGGCGCCGTTGTTGGCAGTGGACGTATCACAAATGCTAATTGTGGTGAACCGGCCGTTACCAGAACCAATCCGTTTATTGTGGGTGGTCAAGAAGCGAAACCCCACTCATGGCCATGGATGGTAAACCAGTTTTAAACGTTTTCTTCCAAAATCTAATGGCGGGCCGTTGGAGAGAGCTTCATGTTGCCCTGGTGGTCTCAGAGCTAAGGGGCAATATAAAGCCGATATGTTTGCGGCGTCCTGTTGTGTCCTGTGGTTGTCTTGTATCTTGTCATTGTTTGTTGCCAGTGGCGTCGGGGGGTGGTTTCCTTCACCCATTGGACTGGCACGCCGCCCTATGAGTAAAATAAAGTTAAGTACGGCGTAGAATCCCAATCAAAGAAAACAAATTTGACAGAAACAGATTCGTCTAGATGTACCTTTGGGTGCGGTATGGAATCGGTTGGTCGTTATTTGACAGAAACAGATTCGTCTAGGTGTACCTTTGGGTGCGGTATGGAATCGGTTGGTCGTTATTTGACAGAAACAGATTCGTCTAGATGTACCTTTGGATGCGGTATGGAATCGGTTGGTCGTTATTTGACAGAAACAGATTCGTCTAGGTGTACCTTTGGATGCGGTATGGAATCGGTTGGTCGTTATTTGCTAAATTACCCTAAAATCAATAATAAGACAACGACTCATCAATGATGTGAATAATACTGGGTCCATTGGCGGCCTTAGTACATCGTTACTATAATCGTGTCAATCGTTAGTTGTATTGTTAATCGTTAGTTGTTTTGTCAATCGTTAGTTGTATTGTCAATCGTTAGTTGTATTGTCACTCGTTAGTTGTATTGCCAATCGTTAGTTGTATTGTCAATCGTTAGTTGTATTGTCAATCGTTAGTTGTATTGCCAATCGTTAGTTGTATTGCCAATCGTTAGTTGTATTGTCAATCGTTAGTTGTATTGCCAATCGTTAGTTGTCAATCGTTAGTTGTATTGTTATATCTGCTTTGTTCGATTCAGACGATATAAAAACTGTACATATAAATAGTGCATCAGCATGATCAGTAATATCAAAACGGTTGGTTACTCTTTATTCCTGGTTCTTTAAAAACTTTCTTTTTTTGTACTTTCGTTGGATTTCAGGCTTCTTTGACCTCAAGTGGGAGACACTTTTGTGGTGCTACACTTATCTCCAAGAGATATGCCATAACTGCTGCTCATTGTCTTCCCGGGTAAGTAGAGCTTTACTATTCCCACAGAATCGATTTTGTTTTCACAAATATTCTCTCTCAACCCTTTTGTTATATGATCTACTTTTCTCTCTGAAATATGAGAGATAGGAACAAAATATATTTGTTATCCAGAGTTACAAAACACTTTTGTACAATGAATGTTTCAGATCTGGTAACACGAACGGTTACGCCTTAAAGCTGGGATCTCACCGCAAAAGTACCACAGACTCTGGGGAAATATCTATTAGTATAGAAAGGATGACCCGCCATGTTGACTACAACGCAAACAGTCTCAGGAACGACATTGCTTTACTGGAGCTGAAACAGGACGTTACATTCACGGACAACATTTCACCCGCCTGTATCTCTGTTGTATCTCCTTCAGCTGGCGACTATGTGACAGTGACAGGATGGGGAACTCTCTCTAGTTTGTCTTCTTTTGTTTTTCTTCAGAACCTTGCTTTTCAGTTTAGTTTTGGTACACAAATATGGTAAACATAGATACAGCATGACGTCTCTGAACGAAAAATTTCATTTTATAATTCAACTCAAAATTGTGAGTAATTGTTAATGTATCGTGGTGAATTGGTCGTCATAGTGACGCATTGCGAAAAACTGCAAATAATGAGTAAATTTATTCCATTGTCTCAAAAGTTCCTATATACTAAATTGACAACATGTATGTAAAGCCTCCCAAACTCTCGAAATAGCTATAAATATAGTGACAATGTATTGAGTAGGGTGCGGCAAAAATGTGAATAGAATATCGACTCTTTGGTGATATAGCCATAAACTTGAACATCTCAATAAGATATGTATTGGTGAAGAGTCTTTGAAATTTCATAAGATTTATCGTATGTTGTGACTTGACTCCACTCTGATTGACAGGTGGTGGCAGCTCCCCAGATAGGCTCCAAGAGGTGGATGTACCAATTGTCGGCATGGCCCAGTGCCAAGCTTGGGTTAATGGGGTGGATGCCAAATCTATGATCTGCGCTGGTTATAAGGAAGGTGGAAAGGATTCATGTCAGGTATACCTATCTACAAACGTGTAAGAATAACACAACTTTTGTTCTTTGTGCAGAAATGACTTGTCCTGATAATTGTAATGACTATACTCAACACTATTATATATTATACCGATGATAAGCAGAATCTTTCTACTTTATCTCGCTCTTTTCCCAGAAGTTTCATAGCTTCCTTATCGTACCTTTCAAATCTGCTTTCTACACAAATCGCAATAATCAGCCTCAATGTGCGTGGAACCCGTTTTTATCTACATACTGTATTAACAGGGTGACAGTGGTGGTCCGGTTGTTGAAAAAAGAAATGACGGAAGGTATTATCTGGCAGGTAAGAATCACATAATGTATCCACTTAACTATTATATCGAGAGTCTTATCAAGTTTATATCACACATAATTAAATTGTGTAATAAGTACTACTGGTTTTAAAATATTACAAAGTTGAAATTTAATTACCATCTGCTTGGTAACCAGTGGGGGGACAACTTGATTCACGGATATGTTTGCTTGTGACCAGGTGTTGTGAGCTGGGGAATTGGATGTGCCGGGCGGGAAAACCCAGGGATCTACGCACGTGTATCTAACTACGTGGACTGGATCAAACGAAACTCTGACATTAACTAGGATGTCAAAGACAAATGTGGAGGGTCCATATCTGGCCATTCGCGAGGATAGAATGCAGAAAACAATGGTTTACTCTTGTATTTCAATTTCAATAAACTCAGTAATATATCCATGTATTACCTCGCACTATCTACCACTTGTTTTATACTTTTTGATAAGTTCTAATGCTAAAAGGGTTATTGCCACGACGTTTATACGCGCCGTCATATAAGTGAAATAACCTTAAGTACGGCGTAAAACCCCAATCAAACAAATAAACGTATTTACCTTGCGTAAATGGATATCACTCTATAGATTGTATTTCGCTCAAACACAGGTAACATATGCTTTTGTCAGTTATTTTAAAACGATACAGGAATCAATTCGTGTCGAATATTACGTGAAAAAGACGATAATTCAAATCTTATGCGCTTGTCCATGTGGGGATTTTTAAGAAACTAGCATATACAGACCACAAATATACAGCCGTAGAGTCAAGCAAAACGCCCACCCTAAGGAAAACTTACAGATGTAAAGTCAAGCAAGACGTCCACCCTAAGGAAAACTTACAGCTGTAAAGTCAAGCAAGACGCCCACCCTAGGGACAACTTACAGCTGTAGAATCAAGCAAGACGCCCACCCTAAGGAAAATTTTGTCTGTCAGAGTTAATAGGAAGTTTTGTCAACCGAAAGTAGAACAACTTGGTCAATGATTAGTTTGCTAAAACTTATTTGAAAAATTGGATGAAATAGAAAAAGACGACAGTGTAGGCCGTAGGGGCAAAATGCCTAGGTTTTTATCTTCGTATATACCGACCGATTTCCACGAACTCTTTAAATGGGCTGGTGTCCACATCGGGAGAGGCAAAACGCCTATACACCGATGTGGCAAAAGGCTTTACATAGGTGTTGTCTCAAAAGCCTCGTGGCGTTTTGCGTCTCTCGGCCACAAAGTAAAATATCTGTAAAAAAAAGTTATGCCTATGAATACACATTATTAGGCGACCCCATTCTTAGATCAAACTAGTCGAAATACGAAATATGTTTATTTCCTCACAGACGAACTCCGCTTCCATGTGAGACTAATAGGGACCAAAGAAACTTAAAAAAATAGTAACGGCTGCTTGCTTAATTTTTTGCGTAATTTTTAAAATGCGGGCGTGCGTATTACCCCGCCTGACCGATTTGCCCCACTTAACCCGTTTGTGCAAAATTGCTCTTTTCTGTGTAGAAGTAATAGTAGATGAATAAAAAGAACATTGATTATCTCGTAAAATTTTCGGGTTAGAAAATATTTTAGGCGATAATAGACTATGTAAGGTGTAATGATTTGAAAATAACCATATATATATATATATATGAAACTTTATTTCGCCTTTTCGGTCAATTATAAAAAAAAAAGTTATATATTAAATTTGTGGAAATAATCTAAAAAAAACTATGTAGTTCAGTCACTCAACTATATACGTTTTGGCTGTTTTCTCCGCTCTCATTTTTCCGTAATTTGTAAAATGAAGATCCTTTATTTCTCGTAAACTTTTTGCACTAAGTCTTTGAAATTTGGCATACATGATCTATAAACCATTATCTAAAATACTGTCAGTTTTTTTTACACATTTTCGTTTTAAAGTTATAATATCAATGATTTTTTTTGTTATGGCAGACTATGGTATTTTTAATGTATTATTATTGTTTAAACTAAACTACAGTCATACGGTTTTTTCAAATTCAAGTTAGGCTACTAAAGTAGCAATGCCGGGGTTCTGGGCATCTACGATTGGCCCTGGCATAAATTTTAATAATGTCCTATGAAACATTATGCGCTAGCTTGTTTTGTCACTTTTGATGTGTTCATTTTGGACACATTTCAGACTTGTGTCGCTGTACATGAACTGTACTCCGCAACATAGCTGTGTTAACGGTGTGCCTTTATCCAGCACCCAAAATGTTACCATTTTGGCCTCCAATTGCATTATGGATAGAATACAATGTTGAGGGTCATTATCGTGTTGAGCATTCTCGATTACATACGGAACTATATCTTTTTTGCTAATTTATGAGATCTTTGAAAATGAAGCATTTTGATATGGCCGCTGGAGACCTAATTTGCATAAAATTAACAAACTTTTCTGGCAAGATTGTGCGCCATTTGTCGAAGTATTTGTATGGCAAGTTTCAGTTGGATAGCTTAAACCGATTTGGGGAAATAGGTTTTATACATGGCTGCTAGGTCACTTAACCTATAGTCCTGAAAAGCATATCAGGTTTTTTCCTTTGCCGTATCTCACAAATGTTGAACTCAGTCTTCAGCGGTTTTTGAGATATTAAGTCAAATGCTTTGGTTCAGAACCCCTAAAAAATAATAATCGGAACGATTTCAAAGGGGATTCTGGCCATTCGTCTCAGAAACCCTAGTAAGTACCTGTATCTTATTTTCTGCATTGTAAATATTGCAGTGAAATAAATTTTATGAATGAAGGAAATCCTGGCATTTTACACATATATATATATGTAAATAAGCAGTTTTTAAAAAAAAATTGACCTTCCTAAAAATTGATTTACTCTTACAAAACCTGTCAGAATTGGACTAAGACAGTTGGTGTGATTAATAATGAAGAGAAATGGATGAAGGAAACCGCCCCGAAGCCAATAGCAACAAACATTACAGGACATAAGGTTCAACACGAAGCCGATTTGTTATGGCATCTTAACTCCGAGCACCAGGAGAACAGGAAGCTCATACCAGCCTCCCGCCAAATACATAATTTATAAAACTTTGAAAACTGAGCATTTTGATACTCGGCATAAAAT
Organism: Cryptochiton stelleri; assembly: GCA_031471745.1. NCBI lineage: Eukaryota > Metazoa > Mollusca > Polyplacophora > Chitonida > Mopaliidae > Cryptochiton > Cryptochiton stelleri. The sequence continues at coordinate 10,951 of JAUELC010119803.1, forward strand.
CAAAAGGTCTTTCAGATACTATTGTGCGACCAGTTTCAATTGGATCGCTTATGCCGTTTTTTAGAGGATATTAAACGGGGTTTTTTTTTCTTCACATCTTTAAAAATGGCCGCCAGGTCACGTTATGAAAACAGAAAAAGTAGACAGCCAGCCGCACGGTCAGTCTGTCAGATAGCAATACCAGTCTTCCCAGCAGGCTGAAGGGTAAAAATTACTTACAAACTCTAGATATGGAGAAATTTTAGGTTTAAAGTAGCTTTATTAGGGCTTTGAAAGATACAATATATTTCAGATATCTTTAAAAAACCAAATTACAGCAGCACAAAACTTTTGCGCTTTACCGTTGACAAAGTAAAATTAAAACAAAACAAATCACATCATTATAGGTTCGACAACTATTTAAAGAATGAAGAGTTTTAGTAAACAAAACATACGCCCTCCAGGAGGTGGCATAGACCCTTAATGGACATTTGTTAACCAGGGATGTCAAAATATTGAATAAATATTCGTTAATAATGGAGACAAAAAAAGACACAACTGCTCTGGAAAAGAAGTTATATACTCTGTCAAAAAAGAATCGCATAGGTGAAATGTCACAAGAAAGTGTTGAATTTTTTAAAAATATCGTTTCT
>JAUELC010119913.1:0-11581 GCA_031471745.1 Cryptochiton stelleri
TATATGACGACGGATTATCCACTTCTTACTCTGCCTTACTTAATACGGTGGAAAACCGGGAGGAAACCTCGTAAAAATCACCACCCGCTTCAGCCGGAGTCACATCATGTGACTCCCTCATATACCTGTGGTCGATTGGGGGGCTCGAACCCTAACGGTACATTGGAGGTGGATCAGAAGCCAGAGTGTAGTTAGTGTAATTTATAGTGATCAGTCATCCAGATGGAAGTGGTCAGCCCAATCCATCAGACTTACATCCACAACATTTAGTCTCTGTCCAATGAGCCAGGCTACAAGACACTTCTATCATTGTGAAATTTGTTCCAAATCAGACATGTTTTTTTCTTTAAAAGCTGATTCCTTTCCTGATGTTTGTATTTCCATATAAAGAGAACATTTTCAATAAATATTACTGTCAAACAAATTGGCCTTTCGCATTTCGCAATTGTGTGGCATTTGAAGGTGATAAATGTGTAGAAAAACAATCGCTTTTCTCTCTGGGGAAAAAAGGATCAAGAAAATGATTCGACTTGTTTTTGTTGGAGACCGATTGATCGCAGTCAGGGAATATCTCAGGTCTCTGATCAATAAATCTGTTCGTTCTCAGTCGACTCAGAACACTGGTGTGGTGAATGCTTTAACAACATGGCTCCAGTTTGTCTCTTCATTTAAATATTATTCTTACATCTACACAGACATTTCCTTGTTTGGCTCACGAGAGATCAGACAGGACACTTTAGAATAGTGAATCCAATTAGTTTAGAAACAGCCACTCGTTATAGGGGGGCTACGCTTACCACAAAACTGTGTTAAGTCCAATCGGTATAACGTTTTTTTTTCCTTTGACTTTAATTATAACATTCAAAGAGAGTGAACACAATGCACTCAATCCGTCAGTGTTTAACATATCAACCTTTATTGACTACGGTCTGGACAAATTTATCATTTTAACAAGAAGCATGGTTGTCATTTGTTTAGCACCATGAATAACAAACTCATAGCAACAACATTGTCTTGCGGTATTTCGGAATAATTTGCTCTAAAGTAATATAATTATCATAATACCTTGTTCTAAATCGTTAACATGGAACTAAACCACGAGACAAGAAAGAGTAAACTCTACATATAACGCTGGTTTATTAATTATACTTTATAGCTAGACATTCGGAAGTTAAAGGATAAGTCAAAATAAAAACGCACTTTTATTAGAACTAAACAGCAAATTAATATCGTTATAATCCACCAAGTCGTAATATTATTGTAAACTACACCAATGTATATATCATTCAAAATAAAGGGCATCTCTAACCTAAACCTGCAGGACACGTAAAGCTATCAGATAATTGTACCGAGGTCTCCAGACAAGATGCTAATCCAAGTGAATTTTATGCCAGAATTAAAACAACGCTCGGTAGATCCATTCAGTGTCCGTATCAGATCAACGATAACACTATTTGCTGTCCAGGGATCAACATAATCTCGGACTATTTATTGACGAGGACATTCCATGAAGAGGGAGGAAAGTTTTTCCTATCATGAGATCACTTTATTTAATTAAAAAGAGGATGAGTTTAATTAAGGCATAATCTGTAAAGTAGATGGGGTACCCAGTTCTAATGATACATATGCGTCAGCCTGTGCCGACGTTGACCGAGTTCTGCTTCTAAGCCTGCTACAAAAGAAGGTGTAACAAAGTTAGGCATGCGCACGAAACCACTAAACGTTTATATGACTAGCTGCAGTACCGTAACAACCCTCCTGTAGCAGCGGCTTTTATGTATTACATGACATTTTAGTCGCTGCTAAATCAAGCCATTTGTCACCGAGATGGTCCCCAGATAGAGCCTTTTCAAACTGCTTGTCAACGACCAATTACGTTATGTTTATTATATTGGTGTCAGGCAGAAGTTGTTTACGTGGTGTCTTGGACCAAGGTAGATAGTTATACATGCTGATTGAGACGTCATTTTTCTGGAGCAAAACCGTGTATAGTTAGATTAGAAATGGCTGATGCGGGTTTTTGATTGGATAGATTGAGAGAGCTCCCTCTGGTGGCAATCTGGTGTGCTCAGTGCTTGATTTAGCGGCGGCTAAAATGGTCCATTAATATATATATAAATAGACGTTACTACGGGAGCGTAACATTATCATCTTCAGAGTTTTCTTTGAATATCAGAGAATAAACCTGTTGTTAGTCGTGAGGCAGTACAATAGTCTTCTTCAAAGCACATTTAAACCCTGTCTTAAGAACATAAGTATCTATATTATAAAACATAAAATGGATTTTGTCTATCAAGGTCATTGTATCGTCCATTAAATCTAATCAATTGCTAGACTATGCAAACTATAGACATACGCTTATTGCTTTACGCTTATTACTTAAAGCATATTAAAATAGAAAAGGATCCCGCGGCCAATATGTAAGAGAAACCGAATTCAGCACTATATCTACAGTTCAATATCTCCAAGAAAACATCTCTATGATACATCTACACTGTATCCAGACCGTGAATGATGTAGGTTGAGGGTAATCGGTCAGCCTGAAGGTAGAATTAACGTTGACGAATGTCCAGACTACCATATTAGTCTGTATTCAACGAGCCGTACAATTACATTACGCCACTTATTGCAGGCTCATTCTCAGTTATGATGAGCAAACAGTGAATCCAGTGAAATGTCAGGGACGCCGGAGCTTTTCCAGTCTAACACCGACTTATATCAGAAGTCTAGACCCACCTTGTAACTCATAAATACTTTTGTTATCCAGTCTCTGACCAAACGATCTTAAATATTCGACATAGCAGTCCATAGCGATACATACGTTACTGAAGCCGATACGTTTTCCATACAAATGAGGCGACCAAAACATAACACAAGGTGCCGGAAATACCTGTTACATGTATTTAATAGTACCAGAGATCATTATTCACCCCAAAATGAGTTTTAAAAATAATATAAGTTTCACTACGTGTTTAAATGGCACCCAATTCAGTTGAAGTCGGGATTGTGAATACATACGTTATATATATCCTACGTTACCGGTTAACGATCAGGAATACAGTGAAATCGGTAACAATAGTGACTTAAGACACAATTCATATCATATCATTTGATATAAAGAATATAAATATCAATGGCTCTGTATAAAGCTCATCTATATTGCATAACATAATATCGTCACATACCGTAAATTGTATGTGATACGTACGTTACTGGTTAATGAAACGATAACATATTAGGATATGTCTGAAACAATTTTTGTCCACAGAGTACATGTTTTGTAAAGACTCGGTACACATGAGTATAAAGGGATATATCACAATTAAAAATCAAATTAGAGCTTTTTAAGTAAGCATTCATACATACTTTACGGATACATACGTGATTATTAACTACGAAACTGGGGCTAGACGGGGGGGAACTGGTGTTTACGTCATCATTACATCAGCGAAAGTTCACTTCCTGTTTTCCTGACAGCAGCCGACGAATTATCTGAGAGAGAAGACGTTCGAAATCGCATTCCATCGTGTAAGTAAAACGCTTCCCACTATAATTAATAAACTATTCTAAATATATGATCGCTATAGTAAATATTTCAGTCTATATGTATTGTGTAAAGCTAAATTTTATGAAAATATTATTAGGTAAATGATAACAATAAGCCTAGATATATATGGCAGAAGCACATATTGACGATACATACGTTATGTATGGTAACGTATGTATCGTGTTTCGTATTTTTCATTTTTTCTTCTTTTGTTTTAGGCTACTTAAATTAGACACACTAGTATGTTAAAGAGAAAACATTTACTCTATCAGCTTTATTTATTTACTCGATTTACAATGATGGATAGCATATTTGCAGTGACAAATATATGCATGAACACAATTATATTTTTCTTTAATCTAAGAGCGGATTGATATTAAGCATTTAGATTATTCAGTAAGTTAGTTGTTTGCTTCTGTTTTTGGTGCATGTAAATATTATGTTTACACCTGATTATGAGTAATTTTGGGTCTCAATTTTAAATAATATCTATTTTATCAACAATAACGTGGCGGTAACGTTTGTATCATTAATACGTTAAAAACTAAATATTAAAACTAATAACATCTCTGGATAAATAATATTTGTATTTTTTCTCTATTTTTACAGAATGGGAAAAACGAGAGCAGAAATTCAGAGAGCTTACCGTGAAAGAAAAAAAGCTGGAGGGTCAAAATTCTTAGAAAATGAAAGACTTAGGGCCAGGCAATACCGTGTACCTGCTACAGAAATGTCTGGGAGCGCACTTAGACATCAAAATGAGCTGGCACGAGAAAGAAATATACTGTGTAGGCTTCGGAAAAGGGAGCAAATGTTACGAAGTGAAGGGGTGGATGTTCCAAGCACATCCACAGCAGACGCCGATATGAATACACCCGAACAAGAACCCGAACCAGAACCCGAACGCACACCTCTGATTGTTAAATGGCCAGCTTTCTCATCATCTTCTTCAAGTAATAAATCCAAGGGATTAATACAATCTCGAGCTCGTGCTCTAGCAAAGGCAAACAGACGCTTTGCTGAACTAAACAATTAAAATTAGAACAATAAACGTTACGAAGAGTGAAGAGAAAAATGATGGCAACTCCAAATCTTTACACCCCGCAACCAGACTGAAGCTACTTTAATGGAGCTTAACCTAACTTCGAAGCGTAAATTATTTTTGCGCGGGAAACTTTTCTTGCGGCAAACGCTGTTATGGCTGAAATTAGTGAATCAAGGCAAAAAGTACCACAAAGAAACGGGCACTTGTTCATAGACTGGTTTCTGGAAAAATTGTAAAGAAATATCGGTGTGTGTCAACGGTCAGTAGGATGACTGGGTTAAGTCGTTCGTGTTTGCTAAGAGTCAACGGAAAAGACACACATGTAGAAATAAAACGAAATTGCTTATCGCGCAATGTAATGGAAACTGTAACAAACTTCTTACAGAGAGATGACAATGCAAAAACTCAACCAGGAAAGCGCGACTGTAAAACGAACAAAGAATCAAAACAGAAAGACCAAACATCGGTCTTGACAGATTATATATGCATAATCTGTATGATAAATTTAGATCCGAAAACCCTCACATAGAACTATCCCTAACAACTTTCTGTCGCCTTCGCCCCAAGCGTATATTGCTAACACGGTTTTTGTCACGAACTTCTTGTCTTTGTATCAAGCACCAAAATGTTGCTCTGAAAGCACAGGCATTGCGCAATGTTGGGGTCAAAGTCAGCTCAAATCCAGAAACATTCCTGGTGAGGAAGGATGACAATGCTTGAATCACTCCCAGAAATTATCCACTACAAGATGTGGAAAAGAATAGATGTCAACGGCAAAATGAAGACAAGACTTATTTCTCTACACGATTCAAAGGGTGTTTTTCACGAAAATTTGTCTAAAGACATGAAAGAATTTGAAGGTCACGTGTTTCGATTACGCTCACAATTTCGTGAATAACGGACTCTGAAAGAAAATCTTCCAGAACATGAAATATTTGTTCAAATGGACTTTTCTGAAAATTATACCTGTAAATCATTTGACGAAGTTCAGTCCGCATATTGGGGACAGACCGCGGTGACTATTCATCCAATAGTAGTGTATTTCAGAGTAGGTGGTGAAACTGAACTTTTTCATAAGAGTTTTGTTATAATTTCTGATGAGACCAACCATGATGCTGCAACAATAATATGTATCATCGAAGATCTTGTTGTCCGCTTGAAACGCATAGATCCTGAAGTGAAAAAGATACATTACTGGACTGACTCCCCCACAAGCCAGTACAGAAATCGTTTCATTTTTAACCTGATATCAAAGCACAGTTCATTGCTTGGAGTGGCAGCTCGCTGGAATTATTTCGAGGCTGGCCACGGGAAAGGTCCCTGTGATGGAATCGGAGGTACTGTTAAGCGTTTAGCTGATCAGGCTGTTAAACAAGGCATTGTTATTCAAGACGCTGAAGACTTTCATGTCTGGGCAGCAGAAAAATCCAGTATCAAAGAAATTGAGATTGTTTTCCTTTCCTCTCAAACGTCCAAGAAAAAGAGAGAAAATATTGGCATGTAGCTGATTCGACCAATTAAAAACACCATGAAACTACATGCAATTGCACCTGGTGAAAGTGAAAATATATTAATGTCTAGGGGAACGTGGTGTTATTGTGACTTGTGTTTGTCCGGAAGCTTTTGTCCCACCTGGACCAATAACACGGTAACAATAACAACAAAAACGAATGACTCAACCAGTAGTACTTCTGTACCTGTTCCACATACAGAATTTAAAGAAACAGAATATGTAGCAGCAGTGTACGACGGCAATTGGTACATTGGGCAGATAGCCCAGATCGACCCTGAAGATAGCGAACTGGAGGTCAGCTTTATGGAAAAGTCTAAAAACATGTTAAATGGCCGTCGAAGTCAGACAAGTTATGATTAGCGGCCAGTCAGATTCTGTGCAAATTAAGTCCACCAATAGCAGTTGGGAAATCGGCTAGAAACTTCAAAATTAATGAAAGTGAAATCGTTAAAATTAAAGCTACGTTTGATGCACTGTAATTGTAGCTTACTGTCTTGTTGGACGTCCATTTACTTCCTAAAGTTTGTTTGAATTCATGATCGAGTATCTGGACTGTTTATTTTCTTCAAATTAACTTTAGCATTGTGCAAGTTATGGTTGTTGAGCTTTTGCGCCCATACCCGTATTAAATACATTATGGGTTAGTCGATCGTGGCCTACTCATCTTAAGGATCAAGGGGACAGTTTTTTAACGCCTGATGTTAGAATGCTCATGTAACAGAATTAAATTTGAAATAAACAACATTAATCAATATTTTCTTTGATCTCCATTTTTTCCGATACATACCTTACCTTGTTTACTTTTAAGGATTGCTGTGAACTTAATACTTGTAAGACTTAAAACTGATAGATTTGTGTCGTTCAGTTGATACGTAGTCATTACAATATGCATTCGAGGTAGAGAATGGGTTGTGAAAATGTATCTCATTTTAGTAATACATACGTTACTAATGAAAAGAGTTCGATTCAGTGTATGCTGTGTCATCACTGTCATATGTACAAGAATGATATAAAAAGTGTCGTGGGCCTTGCATTTTCGCCTTCGTATAACAACCAACAGTTTGCGATTTGCCGTTTATTAAAAAATGTAAAAACAAAACAGAAATACGGCAGATTTATAATACACTGAAAATCTAGGTACTCATTATTTCGGCAGAAAGACATGTTTGAACATAGTTCGAAATCAATTTTCTGATTCGGTTAAATTTTTGTTACAGAAATATGGTGGACCAAGTACTTGAATGTAAAAAAAAGCAAATCACAGTTATGGAAATAGAATGTGACTGTATTGCTCACTAAATGTGTGAACATCTCAAGGAACGTTTGTATTCAGATGAAAACAAGTCCGATTATTGCAATTGTTATAAGTGAAAGAAAAGTTAGTTCCAGAGCAATGGTGCAGCTCAAATTGTCAGAAAACATACACCAAACAAATAGTTTCCGAAATCCATAGCCTTGATTTGCGACGTTCAACTTTATTTTTGGATTTCTACAAGTCACTCTTTGTTCATGATAACAGAGAATGCGCCTTTTACATTGATACGGACCTGGGGCCCCGCTCCACTCCTGCAGGAGCGACCCCCAAAGTATACTGACACGGCTAACCGGTCATTGTTCTTAACCTGTAAGCTTAGTGGCAAACCAGAAAAAAAATATAACGTTTTGTTTCAAGATTGCTTGATTGATCGGTATTTAACCCAAGGGGTTTTCGCTTATATGACGTCGGTGTACTACAACTGTAAATAACCACACTAACACAACCATTAAATGTGAAGTGTTTTGCTCTGTTAAAAAAGTCATAATATAGGACTGACTGGTACTTTCTTAAACACGAAAGCGAGGCTTAATGCAACCGATTTCGTAAAGACACTTTAAGGAGAGATAAGTTACATTAAACCTGTGCATCAATTGAAACGTACTGAAACAATATTTTCCCGTACAGTGATGTCCATCTAATGTTGCATAATTACTTTCTTTAAAACAAATTTAAAACAGTGCTGAGACGCTTTGTCTCAGGAACGTACGTAGGCCTACCTGTCTAAATCCAGCTCTTATCCGATCCATGTTTGCCACAGCAATAAAATAAACTTTTCATGCAGAAATTATTTAGAGGTTTAATAATTATAGGTTCTTCTGAAGTCCGCAGTTACGATTGATTGGTTGAATTCGCAAATCACGTGCATGACATTTGAAATCGAATATTTGGCACGAGGAATGGCACTGATTCAGATTTAGCCAATCGCTTTAGACATCAGTTATAGTCAAATAAATCAACAGTTGAGAGTCGGCTATAAATATATACCAATGAACAAGTGCCTTACTATTCGACATTAAAACAAGTATCGTTGAAGATAAGTGCGGTAAATCAATCACAAGCGGACTTGAACTTCGATAACCATTTGCTTTTGTTATTTCCTTTTGGTCGAGAAGGTGTTATAATCCGTTATTTGCACTGGAGGAGCAATATAGTCATTAACGAGTCGACAGTCTTACTCGGAAAAAAAGAAACGCCCTCCAAGGGAGTTTGTACATTGACCGTGTTAAAATGGCATTCTGGGGAGAAGACCTGTTTCCTACACTTTTCATAAGGCTATATTTATCACATACTATTATGGCCTGTTCATTTTCCGGAGCTTGTTTGACAGTTTGTTCCCCTCGGGTACGTGCCTGGTTGTTTCGGGCTATACATTTATCTTAAACAACTGAGGTAACTATTCAAGGTGAATAGAATAGCGTGCAGCTCACATGGGGGTATTTATTCGGGAAACCGATTCGAATTATCTGATTAAAATCCGATCTAAATATAGCTCCCCGTATATTTTAATGTCGCGCTTTAGATCTGACATCACATGGCAAACGGCGTCGATTGGTTCGTGTAGATAACCAATCACAGAGCAGTTATTGAAAATGGGTAGGCCTATGTACAAGCTGATCGTTTCCGATGACGAACGGAGTTTGCCGATCGCTTGTGACAAAAGGAAAGGCGCAGCATAAGCAACCATCACTCAAACAATACGTTTTGCGTGGAGTTGTCATTATATCATGTTAACAACACGCGACTTACAAAAAAAATACGATGAGTGTAGGGCCTGTAACCTAAAGGTCCCGGGTTCGATGTCCCATAAAGTCCCAACTCCTGCACGGTCAAAACTAGGTCACTGAAGAATTGATTGTTTTTTGGCAAAAACAAACAAATCTGTTGATTTTGCAACACTATTGATACACTTTTTAAACCGACAGTTTTTTGTGGTCCTGTAGGGTGTCGTTAAAATAGAACATCATGTCAACAGGATGTGGACATGATGTGAACAAGATGTTCGCATCATGTCAACACTACATATATGTCTACCACATGGAGACCCAATTTTCCCTTTAAAATCTTTTATCACTGAACAACTGACGACAAGTATTCATTCATGCGTTTATTGCATTGCTTTTTATCATCGTCGCTCGTTAGCGCTCCCACCCCACCTTCTTCCAAACAGGACCTGGGACATTGACGATCGAGTCATGGGATGTTCCTTTGACGAGTTCAAATGCATCCTCGGGTCGTAATTACTTCTAAGCAGCCACATTTCGGAAAGTTAATATGGGATTGCAAGAGTCGGCCGAGATGGCTTTACCTTTGTTCTGGGCTTTGCCCGGCTTACTCCACCATTATAGTTTATAGGTCTAGCTATTTTTTTGAACCGCTGTCAAACTGAGTCAGTCACAGTATTCAACCGGACTAGCCATGCAGTGAGTCAGTCACAGAATTAACCGGACCAGTCATTCAGTGAGTCAGTCACAGTATTCAACCGGATCAGTCATTCAGTGAGTCAGTCACAGTATTCAACCAGATCAGTTATTCGGTAAGTCAGTCACAATATTCAACCGGATCAGTCATTCAGTGAGTCAGTTACAGTATTCAACAGGACCATTCATGCAGTGAGTCAATCACAGTATTCAACCGGACCATTCATGCAGTGAGTCACTCACAGTATTCAACCGGACCATTCATGCAGTGAGTCAAACACAGTATTCAACCGGATCAATCTTGCAGTGAGTCACTCAAAGTATTCAACCGGACCAGCCATATGCAGTGAGTCACTCACAGTATTCAACCGGACCATTCATTGAGTGAGTCAATCACAGTATTCAACCGGATCAACCATGCAGTGAGTCACTCACAGTATTCAACCGGACCAGCCATATGCAGTGAGTCACTCACAGTATTCAACCGGACCATTCATGCAGTGAGTCAATCACAGTATTCAACCGGACTAGTCATGCAGTGAGTCAGTCACAGTATTCAACCGGATCAGTCATGGAGCGAGTCAGTCACAGTATTAATCCGGACAAGTCTTGGAGTGAGTCAGTTACAGTATTCAACCGGACTAGCCATGCAGTGAGTCAGTCACAGAATTTAACCGGACCAGTCATTCAGTGAGTCAGTCACTGTATTCAACCGGATCAGTCATTCAGTGAGTCAGTCACAGTTCTCAACCGGATCAGTCATTCAGTGAGTCACTCACAGTATTCAACCGGATCAGCCATGCAGTTAGTCAGTCACAGTATTCAACCGGACCAGTCATGCAGTGAGTCACTCACAGTATTCAACCGGACCAGCCATAGAGTCAACCGGACCAGCCATGCACTGAGTCAGTTAATTACAGTATTCAATTTGACCAGCCATGCAGTGAGTCAGTCACAGTATACAATCGGACCAGTCATGCAGTGAGTCAGTCACAGTATTCAAACGGACTAGCCATGCGGTGAGTCAATCACAGTATTCAACCAGACCAGCCATGCAGTGCACCAGTCGCAGAATTCAACCTGACCAGTCATGCAGTGAGTCAGGCACAGTTTTAAACCGGACAAGTCATGCAATGTGTCAGTCATAGTATTCAACCGGATCAGCCATGCAGTGAGTCAGTTACAGTAGTTAACCAGACCAGCCATGCAGGGAGTCAGTCACAGTATTCAACCGGACCAGCCATGTAGTGAGTCAGTCACAGTATTCAACCGGACTAGCCATGCAGTGAGTCTGTCACAGTATTCAACCGGACCAGCCATGCAGTGAGTCAGTCACAGTATTCAACCAGACAAGTCATGCAGTGAGCCAGTCACAGAATTCAACCGGATCAGTCATGCAGTGTGTCAGTTATAGTATTCAACCGGATCAGTCAGGCAGTGAGTCAGTTACAGTATTCAACCGGACCAGTCATGCAGTGAGACATTCACAGTATTCAACCGGATCAGCCATACAGTCTGTCAGTTACAGTATTTAACCGGACCAGCCATGTAGTGAGTCTGTCACAGTATTCAACCGGACCAGCCATGCAGTGAGTCAGTCACAGTATTCAACCGGACCAGCCATGCAGTGAGTCTGTCACAGTATTCAACCGGACCAGCCATGCAGTGAGTCTGTCACAGTATTCAACCGGACCAGCCATGCAGTGAGTCAGTCACAGTATTCAACCGGACCAGCCATGCA
>JAUELC010120024.1:0-11309 GCA_031471745.1 Cryptochiton stelleri
TGGCTCAGTGGTTAGCGTGTCTGGCTTCTGATCCTCCTCCAATGTACCTTAAGGGTTCGAGCCCCCTAGTCGACCACTGGTATATGAGGGAGTGCATGAGGTGACTCTGGCTTAGCGGGTGGTGGTTTTTAAGAGGTTTCCTCTCGGTTTTCCACCGTATTAAGTGAGGCAGAGTAAGGATAATCCGTCGTCATATAAGTGAAATACCCTTGAGTACGACGTTAAACCCCAATCAAACAAACAAACAAAACCCCTCTTTCGCTATTGAATTTAAATAAAGACACTACATGTAGTTGGCCCCCGAATGATTGTTTATCCAGTTAACCCTGCTCCCATGCCTGTAGAGTCACTATCAGCTGCGCTACAAAATGTTAGTCTTTGAATCCGGTTTGGTCGTTATTCGTAATACGAGGAACGGATTAAAATTTATAGGAATTGTTGAAAGCGAGGCCGGAGATGCAACCACGAGATTTTCCATTGCGGTGAAAATGTTTCCACCGCAGTGAAAAGGTTTACAACGCGGTGAAAACTTTTCCACCGCGATGAAATCTTTAACATCGCGGTCGAAACTTTTTCGCCGCGGTGGAAACTTTTACACCACGGTGTAAACCTTTCCATCGCGGTGAAAATGTTTACACCGCGGTGTAAACCTTTCCACCACGGTGAAAAATATTACACCGGTCGATGGAAAAACACAGACAAGTAAAAAGCCATTAATGCTCCCTACCGTAAGAACCCTTTGGTGCTGAAAATTGGGACGATGATTATCAGACATGTACGATATATAAAAAATGTTAATTGTTCACGCCACAGCGTACCTTAAATTCCACTGAATGTGGCATAAAACACTAATCAATCAATCACCATAAACATTTATTCCCGGAATCAATACTTTATGTTAATGGATCAATACTCCGTGTTATTGTGATCATTATTAAACAGGTTGTTAATTACACAAAACACACCCATTTCTCATAAAGATTACAGAAATATCGGCTGGACTAATAACAACTTCTTTTCTTCTCCAGAACTCATTGATCAGACAGAAAGCATCATTAGGACTTTAATTCAAAACATGTCTAAATATACAGCTCTGACACGCTATGGCAATGCTCATAATTTATAGCTGTTTGTTTACAAGTACCCTTCATGTTCTGGCTGCTGAGTCTTCGGTCTTATTCAGTCTTATTCTGATGTCACCTGAGGCATCCATTGTCAATAGTGTGGGTTCATGTTAGGTTCATAGAGCTTTTTGTGGTTTTCTGACTTGTCCAGAAATGACAATTGTGGGCCAAAACCAGATGTATTATTGTTTTTTTTGCAGATAATGTTGTACAAAATTATATATTATAAATATCATTGTTTTTACAAAAAAAAAAGATATTACAAAAAAAAACAGGCAAAGCAAACAAATGTAGAACATTTAATAACAGCACAAAGGTTTCAAGTTGAAGAAACACAGGAGATAATCGAACACACATAATTTAGCCCGGTCAGCCACTTGATTATGACCGATGTTCGATTATAAGAACCCAAACACACATATGAACAAATACAGAGAGAAATATATATGGCATGTAAAAAATATGACTACCATTAAGTGCTATATTGACTGAAAAACTATTATTTTTAATCCGTGTATCCCCTTTTCTCAGAATATATTTTAAGCTGCAATGCTATTCAGTACAAAAATGTATGTAGTGAAACATTATATTCATAGTTCACGCATATTAAGTAATAGAAAACCTATTCGCGTCAAAGAGCGGACCTAGCATCTCGTTTCCATAGTAATAAACCTAACTGTGGCATTATTGAATGACACCGACGTCAGCTGAATAATATTTTCGTTACATATGACCATTTCGAAGACGTTATCAGATAATCTGATTAGGTTGAAAACACATCTTTCAAACAGATCTGTGTTCCTCAGATAACAGAACCAGGGCAAGCGAAGTGAATACTTTATAAAATGTACATATTTCTTCAGCGATCTCTTAATGATAGAATTGTTGTCATATTCAGAATATAGTTAAATATCGAACTGTGAATTGAAAGAGGGGAGGATATCGACAGAGAATCCAATATCTCAACTGCTTTGTCTATGGATTATTATCACGGAGAAGACAAATACAATGTTAATAGGTATAGTATTGGTTGAGCGCGCTACTCACCATAACGTGAACTGCGATGTCAATGGGAATTCTCGTGTTTCAGCAGAGTGTCAATTACTGTCTATATTTGGGTAATATATGTTATATTTTGTAAGGATTGGCTGTTCTGTTCACTTGTATTCAGTATGCCAGACGTCGATCCACACCGAAGGCCTCCCCACAGACAGCATTACAAAATCTAAACACACATGTAATTTACGAGATCTATTAGTTCACGGGAGATAATGGGAGATAATCGACTTACTAGATAGATTAATGTAGCCTCGGGGAAATGCATCAAGATATGTGTTAAATTCGTTCTATATCAGTATTCCGTGCATGACTTACGCGGTCACATTGTTCGTTTCTATGTCTGTTCGTCCTGTGGAAGCAGGAGAGGTTTATTCTCTCGGGGTCTGGTTAGTGGACATGACTATTTGTTGTAAGGATTCTGGTGTGATATAATATGCCTAGCTGATTCATCAGGTCTAATTTTAAAACGTAAATGTGTTCAGAGTTCATTTTGTCTATAATGGTGTAGGGGTCACGCCGTGTATCAATTGGCCGGCTTTACTCCGTTCAACCGGCTGTCGATCGAGGAAGGGTATATGAGAAAAGCTCACCTGTGAATTAGTGGATTTTAGAACGTTTCTTTCACACATGACATTCAGTGTACTCAGAAAAGTGAAATACCTTAATCTCTAATGTTAGTCTTGACATTACACGTTTAGGCAATTACCAATGAAGGTCATTCGATATTATGTATTCCACGCGCGAGATGATTTGATGTATGTATGAGGCGTTACAAAATGACGTTCCTGATTTCCCACTTACAAGGCCATGTAACTCGACATATGATGTAGATGGATTTATATGATTTCTTATTTTAACTGTATCTCCCAATTAAACATGGGGTAATTTAATAATTGGATGGGTTATCTCGTATTCACTATATCTCTCCTAAAAAACGATCTTCGTGGAAAAGCAGACAGAGGCATCGTAAATACCAGTCCAACGATCGCCGCAGCCATTGTTATCTTTCCCGCAAACATTAAGTTCCCAGGCCCAGAAGGGGAATCAAACCTGTGCTGTAATTTGACGGTTTGGTCTGTTGTGGATGCAACTGTTGTCTGTTAATGAAACATTCATTTTAGATATGTGATAATGATATTGTAATTGGTAATGTTTCCATCTTTTATTAATAAAACAAAGGTATTACATTGTCTATCAGGCAGTTTAAGCCTTTACGTTTTTATACAGCTCCATTCAGATATATGTCAGTTGGGTATGGGATTAGTTCGTTCTGGACTAAATAGTAGCAATTTATTTCGTCATTCTTGAGTATTTCAAAGTTCTAAAATTTTGAAACGAACACTCATCAGCGTATAGTTACCAATTTAATTTAATTATTCTGTCACAACATACATATTTGGGTGCTTTCGATATGTTTACCAATAATATATCGGTTTAATGCTAGAAGTGTGTGCATTTTAATATGCTGCCTTCCAACAACTAGCCAGAATGCCAGACATCATCTCTTGACACCTTATCGCCTACACTCCGTTGTAAAATCTTAACATAAATGCAGTTTGTATAATGAGTCAATAGTCCGCGGGTTGTAACAATGACACATTACGGGTAACCCGTAGAGCATGATAAATAAAACCGTTTTAATAATATGCACACAATTTTCTTTGATATAATAGTTTTCCTCTGTATGTTAACGATGATTTTAATGAGACACTTGAACAGGATGGATGCGTTTCTTTTGGATAGTCAGTATTTCATTGCAAACATTGAGAGCTATCTCGAACTAAAATGCTTTAGTCTAATTGAATCCCTGGGAACACCAAACACAGCAGATATTACACAGATGTATAACTGTTTAACGGAGTGATACTCTATCATTTGGCAAGGTCTGGATGTTTCACCCATGATTGTACATGTAGTGTTGTCTTGCGAGGGTTAAGTATTTTGGGAAGTCCCTCCATCTGTGTTCAAAATTTCACTGCTTATGTGTGTATGTAGTATTAATAATTTCTACATGTTTACTTGACACGTAGGACATGACATAAACGATGGGATTACCATACTAGGCAGGTCATTTATCCTACGTTCATTAGTCATTAAAAACGTTCCACAGGATTAGTTATTGAGTGATATGGATATATATAAATAGGATTGTTTGTTAGCCTTTTGGTTCATTCCTCAGATTGAATGTTTTATTGGTGTAGATAGTTGTGTTGCTGAACAGTGACATTGTGGTTTATGTGCAACTGTCGCTAAAGTATGTTGTTAGTTCCCATGTACAATGATATACACAGTATAGAGTTTTGTTATATAAAACCATAATTTCACAAACGGCACAAAGCAGTAAAGATGATTCGAGTTGATAGAGTTGAAAAGGTGCAGTGTGGTTTCTCCCACTACAACCACTGTATTTACACAATACCAGACCCATGTGATATTGTGTTTTATTTTGACTAGTTATTTTCTTTTCATTTTGATTGGTCAATACAGGTTCAACAGTCTACTTTTAGGTCATCTAGAGGTCACCTAAATATATTCTTACCGTATGGTATAATGTTCACATGCTCGTTGTTTATCAATATCCATGTAAGGGGTGTCGTCGTTGGTCTGCTTGTTGCTTTTTTCTGCTCGAATGTTCATTTCCCATCCATGTATTGCTATGTTTAAATATATGTCATTTATCCAAACCTACATGTAGGTACGTCAACTGGGCGTCTCCCACAAAAAAGAATGCCAGAATATAAGCATGTAATTTCGAAAACATAGAAATATGACTTTAAATAATAAGCCATACAGTATTAAAAAATATATGATTAAAACATTCTCCCGTAGTTACATCCTGTCATGGGTTGTTTTATTGCGTACGGATTTTAATTGAGCTGGAAATGATCCGTTTTACCTCTTACGTATGAATGACTGCAAGATCGTCAACATACCATAAAGTTCACAATGCAAAGTAAGTATTTAGTAGGCCTATATATATTTTATGTAGCATGACAAAATATTTATCGAACTTGAGCCTATGTTATACGATGAATAACACTTGTCTGTTAATTGAAAAAAAGCAACAACACTCGCTCGTGATTTTCAAAAAAAATAAAGTAAATAACCTCTAACTTTCTGACGACAGCAAGACATTATGTATGTCCGAATCATCTGTTTATTATACTTAGTTGCAACGAGTTAATTAGTTTAGAGTTATTAGAAATATCCACGACCTAAATTCTAATCTTTCACGCTGGTCAAGTGGAAACTTTCCTAAATGAAAACATCTTCCCTTGCATTGTGTATTTCCCTTTATTTGAAGGTCATTACTCTCCGGGAGGCAGCTTACAATTCACCATGAAGTGATAATCATGGATGGTGACATTAACAGACTAGACACGATCAGCTTTGGGTCAAGTTAACCGTAACTCTCCATTCACTGTTGAACAGTAAGAAAGGTGTTTGACAACGATCAATACTACAAGAGAGTCCAATTGCAGGAGTGGCGTGATTTAACTTTGACCCCTAATTTGATCAACTCAGATTGACATAAGATAATCGACGTATTGAACCAACTATCTGATTGATAACCAATTCAGTTTCGCTCGTAGTTTTTGAAAGATCTAGAAAGTACAATACCAATGTAGTTCGATTTTTTTAGGCCTGAGTCATGTTTTTGTTATTACAAAATATAATAATTCTTTCGCAAGCGGCTACCAATTATATGCTGTCATTAATATACCTTTTTCCTTGTCAATAGGTCCTTATATTGTCTTTGTGTTAAAAAACAAACGCTGAAACTTTCTAAGAAATGACCGAGATACCCCGTGCGTGTCTCACAGTGAAGTAAGTCCAATTTTCTGTCATGCAAGCTATTGCATTGCTTCCAGACTCAAATGGCTTCTTGACCCGGATGTAAATAAATAGTTTGTTACGGAGAGCATCGTTATCGATTTGAATCACATAAGCGTGGGCGGTAAGTTCACAGAGATGTGCGATGGATATCTTCGTGTGAGAGACAAACGCTTATATTGATTGGTTATAATAAAACAAGATGTGAAGTAGCCAGATGTGGTCATATATTAATATAGTAAAGTAGACCATCCACTATTCTGACGTTCAGATAAAGCAGCCTCGAGGCTAATTAAACTGTATATATAGTGTATTTTATTAGCGGAGTCATTTAGAGGTGATTAGGACGGAAATACTATGCCAAAGTAAGAAAACTTTCCAACTGATCATCGACGTATTTGCAGTATAATTGCGTAATATGTTGAGACAAATACATATAATAATAATACCCGAAGTACCAGACGGTGTACTTGTTACTGGATGTGTCTTGCTAGTTAGAAGCACATGTTTCTTGTTATAAATGATATATTTGTATAAGCTGATCAAAAATAATACATATCCACTTACTGGATCACTTCTGAACGTAATGCGATAAATGGATACATATACATTTATATAAATTTGGGTATAATATTATCACTCGATAGACAGATAACGATGATAACCAAAAGCCAGAGAGATCGCTTTGAATCCTGTCCGAGTCGCGCTTAAGGCTTAAAAGCAGGAGTAATATCTTTCTTACCATGCGCTCAGTTTCGACAGGTTGGTGCCCTGGTATTAGGGGAGATCACAATTACGTCCACGAAATAACCAAAAGTACGACATCAAATTTGACTCAATAAAACACACACCAGCTGCGGCAAAGCAGGTTCTACCTCGTTTGGCAATTATTTCACCAATGCTTTTTTCGCTACTGATACAAAGGGGATGGTTAACAACCAAGGTATATGTTAACCTGAGCAAACAGTTACAATTGAGTCCCCACTTTCTCCGTCGTAACAATATGTAGTATAAATAACATAGATTTAAAGAATATGCGTAATTTCATTACTCTTCTGTTATGTTTAACCATAAAAATACAGAGCAACCTGCAAATGTTGCAGACTGGAAAACGATAAAATATAGAATGCATAAAATGCATATATAGTTATTATTATAATCATTGAAGCCACGGATAAGACAAATACCGCTGAATGAGGAGAACAGCAATCAACCACTGTATCGTGCCCATTGACATATTGACATTTTTTTCACAAATTACAATGAAAGCAGTTGTTTTGATTAGCGAATTGACCTACTCGCTCTCTACATGGTACGCAGATGTATGTAGACGGCTAAAGGACTCCAGACGAAATTCGGATTAATACACAGTTGATTATAATTGCTCGTCCCGTTGACGTTCAGCAAAGTACTAGACAGTTAAAATCAAGTTCACGATCAATACCAATCTAACCTTTCATCGATGCACTTGATCAAAACTGAACTCGCACCACCTGACCACTGATTTAACAAATTTACAAGCGCGGACAAGGTTTTGACAGGTCCTGTACATAGATCAGAGAGGAACATAATAAATAAAGAACGTTTTATAAGATGAAAAGTAAACAGTGTTTCAAATGTGACAGTTAATGTGACACTAAATGTGTAGTAGAGCAGAAAGATAAAAAATAAATCAGAAAGTTTCATAAAATATATTGTAGAATTTGTTTCAATTGTTACTGGTCCTATATAGTCTTATAGTACAGGCTAACTAAATAGACCAGAATTCCTGAACAGATAAACTAAAGACAATTGCTTAATTGATTGATTGGTGCTTAACGCCGTGCTCAATAGTATTTCAGTTATATGACGGCGGTGTACTCCAAAAGTAAATAGCCACACTAACACAAACCATAAAATGTGAAGTCTTTTGCTCTGTTGGAAAATTAATGTTCCTCCAGTGCTTAGTAAAGACAGCATGATTATGCTCGGAACATGCTGCCCTTAGCCAGAGGGCTTGTTATATATGTGCCGAATTTTCAGTGATGTGCCATACAGTATTGTTTCCTTATCTCAACTGTTCTAAAAGTGATAATTGTCTTGAGAATAATCTTAATTACATATCCGCTAAATCATGATTCATTAATCAATCGATCAATCTCTGCTTGGCGCACAACAAGTGGAACTGTCAACACTTGAACAGTTATCATTCAGGTGTTGGTGGGAACTTCTTGTGTGCTGGGGCAACACAAAACTGATATGCTGTGGCGTCCTGCACTGTCAATCTGTGTTGTGGCACCATGTTTAATGTTTTGCACTTGTCTTGTTACTCTCAGCTTGTATCTTGTTACTGTTTGTTGCCTGTGATGTTGAGAGTGGTTTCCTTTACCCATAACATATAGGTGGCATAAGCACACCATGATCACATGAATAAAGTGCGTTGTAAAACCCCAATCCGTCAATCAATCAAACAAATAAATCAAATCACATCAGATGATCACCAGGAGTCGATAGAAAGCAAGTTATGATATGATATTAAAAAAAAGACCACTTGATCAAGCAACCCTCTTAAAATATTATGGAAATGTCTTTTTTTGTTATCTCTGTACTATATCGAGAGACTGATTCCACAGGTACATGTATATGATACGTGTCGCATCTAGTACATGTAGGGCCTATGTTTCTCAATGTTCTAACTTCTAAACAGTTCTAGGTATCGAGTGAAGAGGATTGTAACCAGACCGATGGGGTTTTATTCCCGCTGAATATATCAATTATAAATATTATGTTATTTCTTGTTCTTGTATAGGCCTATTATCAAATTTAGTGAATAAAGAACCAATCAATCAATGTGTGCAGCGTTTAATAACATGGTGTTGTTGTTGTTGTAATGCCTGGAATCATCTTTACCGTAAGTACAATTTTGCGTTGATCAAAAACAATGAAGTTTCATCTGGAATACTGTGAATATATTTGCCACTGGAAGTTTCTTTTGTAATAACTCGTTTTCCGAATTTCTATTCTGTGCTATCACCATGGCATAAATGGTAGCTACGGGTCCGCAGCTACATAAACGGAGGCCTCGATCGCCAGCAGACAGTTTTCACTGCCACCATTCTGAATAGCCTATGTTTTGTCTGGGATATCCAAGGGTTTGTCCGTCGTTTAAACCTTAGCTCCGGAATACTTGATTTGCTGTATTTATTGTATAAACTGAACTCTGAATTTACTGAGTAGGAAACATTAAATTACTTTGTTCGTCACCGGATTATATTTTTCCTCCGTTTAACGTCCCCATTTGTCAGACTGTTTATACGCCTTTCGGACCGAACTACTAACTTGCCACATACAGTTAAAATTGTAGTAAATTAATGCATATTAGAAGAAAGCTATATAAATTGATCATATAAGTTTATTCACATTCTGATAATATTAATAAGTTGTCGATATTTCACTTAAATTTGCCGCTTTTAAAATATCAATCTTTGCGTAACATTTTGTCCACGACCTGTTTTGAGGGAATCATTTTTCCTTCGCAAAAGCCCATGCTATTTGGTTCGTTTATGTGACGTCAAGTATTGTAATAGGCTATACATTAACTGACCACCAATCCAATCAGTGATCAAATATATAGGCCTATGTCCATCCTGTTATGTCCTGTGGTTGTCTTGTAGCATATCTTGCCATTGTTTGTTGCCCGTGGCGTCGGGGTGATTTCCTTCACCCACTGGGTTGGTAGGCCTACGCCGTCATATAGGGCCTATAGGCCTAGACTATATGAGAGGAATAACTGTAAGAAGCCTACGGCGTAAAACCTCAATCAAACAAACAATTGATTGAGGTTCGAATAGGCCTATGGCCGGACGAGTTTCCTTATTATCGGAGATTGATGCTTCCCATAGCGTTCAGCAATCTCTACCATTGTCTGGAGGGTGAGCGTTTAGGTATGAGCGCCATGGTAGTAGGCCAACCGTGTATAAATAGGCCCATACGGTTATACTGTGTATAATTAGCTAGGCCTAACGCGAAAATTGCTTAATCTTGAGCTTGTTGATGATTTTTACCAACATATTTCAAGGTTCATGGAAACAATAATGCATATTTAGTTCGGTGTCGCCATTATTAGGCCTTGATCAGTTGATGGTCACTATGTCAGAATATGTTTACGGAATTGTGCATTTTGTTGTGAGATGTGTGCTGTAGGCCTATATTAAATGGTTATTGCTCGCATCAACTGTAAATAATTTGGATTTATTTGTTCATCCAATTTGTTTTCCTTTGACTTGAATGATGAGGAATTGTGTTAGGCCTACTGTTCCTAGTATAACATTAACTGTTTGAACCTATAGCTCTAACAACGGATCATGATTCACGATGCAGTAATAGTGTTACTATCATGCATTCTAACCCGGCCAGTGCTGATTAAATATAAAGTTAAAAAAGAAAATGCTGTGTTCGTGTTCCGTCCTGGTGTGCTGAATCGTCGTAAACTACTAATAATGAGAGGTATACTCATCTGATATTTCACTGTATGTATCATGGTATTCGCTCGCTCGCCAGGTTGAAACCGGCCTTCCGGCACCGTGTAAGTAAATATAGGCCTACCTTGAGTGAAACTGATACTGATGAGATGATTAAATAAAAAAAAGCGTAAGGATGTTACAATATTCCTGTTATTCTGCAAATATACTGATGGATATACTCATTGGCACCTTTGTGTAACCTGATGATGATATTTGTAATGGTTTGGTGTAAATCAATCTTCTGAATGGACACACGCCAATAATTTGAATAATAATGATGACTCATTGGCACGTTATTCAATTCTTTGATAAGAACAACAATAATAGCTGCAAAGTTTTTGGGAGTAGGGCGATTCCTCACCCTCCTGTCGTGTTTTCGGCCTACGGATGGAGCGAAAAGTCTGGGCTGTAAACTAGGAGGCCAATCTAGAGGAATATGGTGTTTGCTGTCAAGAAGTCCCTGCAAACTCGTTCTACATGGCGACAAGCATTGTTATGCTGGAACGTAATTATAGTCACATACGCAACCCAAAATAAGGTATTTTGCTTTATTACAGAATCACATGAGTTATAGATATTTTTCTCAAGAAGTTTAAGTTAAATGATTTCCGTTAATTCTACCCCAGACATATAGGTTATAAATTAAAGTTTAAAAATAACACCCAAAAAACTGGAAACTGAAAATTCTGCCAGAATTTTTAATTGAGGATGCGTTAATTTATTGTCAAATCTGGTGTACCGACGTTACTCTAAGTCAACGATTATTAGACCCGCCCCTTACAAGATTCAA
>JAUELC010120134.1:0-11581 GCA_031471745.1 Cryptochiton stelleri
AAGCCAGCCAGTACAATACACAATCAAGCATACAATCAACGCAAACAACCAGCATTTAACAACCAAAATACCAAAAACCACAATCTCCCTCCCCCTTACAAAACAAAGGACCTCTTTATGCAAGGCCCCTCGGAAATCTCGCAACTAGGGACGGAGTCCGTCGCGAATATGAGAAAGAACACGAAACTCAACATTTACCCAATCTCCCTCCACAATCCCCGAATCTAATAATTAAAAATAAAACTATTCCGAAATTGTGAAAAGAGACAAAGAAAGAGCTATTTCCCGAGAAATCTGCGCTCGCACGTGGCGAAAGCCAATGTAAGACCCCTAAAACAGAGAAATAAACCAACAATTATTGCCCAATTTCTCCGGGACTTACAAAAAAACAATAAATAAATTTCTAGAAAAATAACTCACACATGAGTTAAAGCTCACAACACGTTGGGCTCCATTGTTGTGTTTTTCCCGTCTAGGGATTGAACCGAGGCACGAGACCTCAAACAGCAAGTCGCTTACCGATATATCAGGTGTACCGAACTGTCTTTTATGTCTGTGTCCGTAGTTGTCTGTTGTATCAATCAACGAATCTCTCCCCGTGGAAGAGCTTGACCACATGGGTCAGTCCAATTCACCAGAAGAGGGTCCGAAGGTTGGCCGAATCCTTGCTCACCAAAACAGGGTGTTTTGGCTATTCTTTAACTCGTCAGTCACTACAACGTTATAATGCAGTGTTTTATGTGTTATATTGACAGATATAACGTTATAATGTAGTCTTTATGTGATATATTAACAGATATAAAGGTATAATGCTGTTTTGTATGTGTTACATGGACAGATATAACGGTATAATGCAGTGTTTTATGTGTTATATTGGCAGATATAACGTTAGTGTTATAACACAGTGTTGTATGTGTTATATTCACATATATAAGGTTACAATGCAGTGTTTTATGTGTTATATTGATAGACATAACGTAATAATGCAGTGTTTTAATGTTATATTGAAAGATATAACTTTATAATGCAGTGTTTCATGTGTTATATTGACACACATAACGTTATAATGCAGTGTTTTATGTGTTATATTGACACACATAACCTTATAATGCAGTGTTTTATGTGTTATATTGACGCAAATAACGTTATAATGTAGTGTTTTTATGTGGTATATTGAGTGCTATAACGGTAGAATGCTGTGTTGTATGCGTTATATTGACAGATATAACGGTATACTGCAGTGTTTTATGTGTTATATTACCATATATAACGTTAGTGTTATACTTAGGCACAGCCTTCCTTATGTACAGGAGTTACACCCTACATCTCGCCAATTCTCGCCTAATCTCGCGAGATCACGCGCTTAGCATCCTGGGTCCACAACACCACAACACCCCACACTCCCACACCCCACAACACCCCACCCCATGTAAAAAAAAACACCAATCAAACAAACACACACGTAAGCCTATGTCACATATGTCTGTTTGTATGTATGCATGTATATCACACACTTCATACATGTATGTCACGAATGTCACACATGAATGTCTGTTTGTGTGTCACACATGTCTATGTCACGCATGTCTATATGGCACAAATGTATGCATGTCTGTATGGCCCACATATCTGTATACCACACATGTATGTTTGTCTGTATAGTTGAGACATATGTTGGTCTTGGGGTGTCCTGTGTTTGGGAAAAGAGAGATCATTGTGTGGTGGTGTGGTTTAGTAAGGCTTGGGATCACGTGAGTCACGTGATAGGTGTAAATAAAGAGTTGATTGGAATTGGTTGTTGGGCGCCAACAACAGCAACACATGAGACCAAGGCTATGGGGTCAGGAATGACGTCACTCGAAATCTGTATGTCTGTTTGTAAGGTACACATGTCTGTACATCACACATGTATGTCTGTTTGTATGTCACAAATGGGTGTATGTCACACATGTGTATTTGTCACATATGTTGCACATGTATGTCATACATGTATGAATATGTTACACATGTATGTATGTCTTATGTCAGACATGTCTGTATGTCACACAAGTATGCATGTTCGTATGTCACACGTGTTATGTCACACATGTTATGTCACACATGTATGTTTGTCTGTTTGTATGTCGCACATGTCTGTATGTCACACATGTCTGTATATCTACTTGTATGTCACACATATAAGTCACCCATGTCGGTATTTCACACATGTCTGTATGTCACATGACACATGCATGATATCACATATGTATGTCACACATGTCTGTATGTCACATATAACACATGTGTGTAAGTCAGACTTTACTACAGGGCTTCAAGACGAGTCCTATGACCCGTTGGAACGACAAAGGTCGACTGGTCATCGAAGGTAGGGTGAGCACTGAGACATACATGGTCGATTTAATCAACGACGCCATGCAAGATCGACATTTTAAGGTGCAGCCCGAAGTCGCGAGAACTTAGCCTAGCAATTCAGAGCGCTGAACATTCCAAGAGAATGGGCCCCCAATAAAGCGTTGGGGATCCTCACCCCAATCAATGAGTCGGTCTTGGACACACCACCCTCATCATTCACATCCACACCCTCAACACCACCGTCACGGCCAGCGTCACGGCCAGCGTCACGGTTGTCACACGGGCACACAGTCCACAAAAGGGGCGGCATCCCTGGCGGTCACCTCACAGCAAAGCTTGCATAACTACTCATGACATGTCGCGCTACCGCCCATTCTGCGGACTGTGCGCCCGTTGTTACGGGGTAGATATGTGCTACCGCCTCAGGGTGTGCTACCCCCTCGGGGTGTCGAGGTGTTGAACAAGTGTGGGTGGTGGCTCTTGTCAGAGGGCGGTGCGAACCATGAGGCTGATCGTGTGGCTGACCGTGACGCTCAAGGATAAGGATAACTCTACCTTCGATTACCAGTTCACCTTTGTCTTTCCAACGCGTGGTAGGACTCGTCTTGATGCGCTGTAGTAAAGTGTGACTTACACACATGTGTTATATGTGACATACAAAATGTGTGACATACAGACATGTGTGACATACATATGTGATATACAGGCATGTGTGTCATGTGACATACAGACATGTGTTGAATACCGATATGTATTATATATATATGTATTATATGTATTATCTATACAGACAAATATACATGTGTGGTAAACAGACATGTGTGGTATTCAGACATGTGGGCAACAGACATGCATACATGTGTGCCATATAAACATGCGTGACATAGACATGTGTGACACACAAACAGACATACATGTGTGACATAGGTGACATACATGTATGACATGTGTGACATACAGGCATACATAAAAACAGACATATGTGACATAGGCTTACGTGTGTGACTAACAAACATGTGTGACATATGTGGCATACAGGCAGATGTGTGGCATGGCTGCGTGACATAGACATGTGTGGCATACAGACATTTGTAACATACAGACAAGTGTGTCACACATCTGTGACTTACAAACATGTGTGATATGCGTGGGATGCGTGACTTAAAGACATGTGTTACATACATACATACATGGGAAATACAGACATGTGTGACATACATACACACAAACAGGTGTAAAATACAGACATGTGACATTGACATGGCTGACAGGCAGACATACAAACAGACATGCATGCATGTGTCTCATATAGACAAGTGGTACATAGACATAGACGTGTGTGACATATATACATGTGTAACATGCAGACATGTGTCATCCATGTGTGACTTACAAACATGTGTGCCATGTGTGACAGACATGTGACAAACAGACATGTGTTACATATATCCATGTAAAATACAGACATGTGTGACATAGACATAGACATGTGTAACATACAATCATGTGTGACATACATGTGTGATGTACATCATGTTATATAATATAATGCAGTGTTTATGTTATATTGACAGATATAAGGTTATAATGCAGTGTTTTATGTGTTATATTGACACACATAACGTTGTAATGCAGTGTTTTATGTGTTATATTGACAGATACAACTTTATAATGCAGTGTTTTAAAGTTATATTGACATATTTAACGTTATAATGTAGTGTTTTATGTGATATATTGACAGATATAATGGTATAATGCAGTGTTGTATGTCTTATATTGACAGATATAACGGTATAATGCAGTGTTTTATGTGTTTCATTGCCAAATAGAACGTTAGTGTTATAATACTGTGTTGTATGTATTATATTCACAGATATAAATGGTATAACGCAGTGTGTTATGTGTTATATTGATGACATAACGTTATAATGCAGTGTTTGATGTGTTATATTGACAGATATAACTTTATAATGCAGTGTTTAAAGTTATATTGACATATATAACGTTATAATGCAGTGTGTTATGTGTTATATTGACAGACATAACGTTATAATGCAATGTTTTATGTGTTATATTGACACACCTCCCCACTACATAAAAAGTAACAAACCTTCCTTATTATCATCATACCACTGGCGCCACCTAGAGGCTGCACAGCTGTCAATCCGGGGCCCTCCAAAAACATCACAAGTTGGTCCCGCAGTTAATAAGACCGGCCCCTAGTAAGAGTAAGAGTAAAACAAATGAGATAAATATCTAAATGATAAATATACATAATATGGAAGGATTACTTTTTATTGGAATATTCACACCATACGTGGAAACCTGCTTGGACCAGCGATCCAGTGTGTAAAGCATCTTGTTGATCCTGACCTACATTGTTAGAATTGCAGCTTTACCATGCTACGATAAAGAGACTTTTGTTGCCATGGTCTGTTGTTACTGCGGTAAAAATGATAAATTACTTCGCGTTAACACTTTCTTTATTCTCACGCAACATTTCGATCTAGAAATCGTTCTTAGCGTATGTGGGCGTATGTCCCTGGTCGATAAGCGTGCTTGTCCAGCATAAATTTTGCGTTTTATCTGTAAGATAACTTAACCACCAAACTCCATTTAATATTTACGGTTTACTTTGCATATTCGAGTTTCACAACCATATGGTCTCTGCGTACGAAATAAGCTGAAGGACGTCATTAACGTATCACCTTTTTTATATAGATTTTCTTGGTTCAAATAACACAAGGAGTAAAGACTGACCATAGACAATCATGTATTTTTTTCATATGGTAAATATAACTGTGACCTTACACCAGGTTAGTTCACCGTGTCCCTATCCTTAATAAATTTTTACATAAATTAGCCCAGTGTAACCCCTATCTGAGCAGAGATTGGGGGTCAAATGGTTATAAGGTAATATACCGTCATGTACTTAATGTTTTGTAAAGTGTTGTGTTGTTGTTATTCGTCTGCTCTGACATACTAGTACTGTAAATTGACCTCGGATGACCCCTGTTAGCTGTAATGGTGGTTAGTTTAAAATTTACTGTCGCCACGTTGACTGAGTGTAAATGCAAGATAGATTAAGGTAATTTCCAGAGTTTTTCGTCCAACGAAAAGTTGGGAGTGAGTTATAAGGCCAAACGTTAACATAAAAAATAAATAGCGTTCTGAGATCATCTATAAGGTTGTAGATCTACATTGTAGATAAGATAGAAAATGCTAGCACAATCCACAATATACCCATTGAAACATTCTTTAATCATAGGAAAAGGTGAGCCATTATGAAGTCATTAGATTTTGCATACAGTTTTCTGGTATATCGATTTGGACATTTCCATTCAAGACTTTAAATGACTATGAGACCTGTTTGTTGTGTACGGGTAGTTCCGCAGCCATTGGTCACCTGTCGATTTCACTTCAAGGCGTTTTCATCATCCTAATTTTTAGTTTAATTGCTTATCGAGATTAGATAGAGCCAACTCTGATAGTTTGTACAATACATTGCCTTCTCGAAGGACTCATATTAAATTGATGTTTGTTGGCAATAACGGCTTTTCATGGCGCCTGAACGCGAAGTAAGACCTCACTGGTTGGCATGGTCAATTAATCCGTTTGGTCAAATACTTTCAGGATTAACGTCACATGACATCTGGTAATCAAGGTTATCAAAGAATTTCAATTTATTGAGTAATGACAGTGGAAAGTTTGGTCTGGAGCTCAATATATAATACTGTTGAAGCATATATGAAGGTCGTACGACGTACGTGTCATTTGTCAATACCGTACCCTATTTTCCCGCTTCTCTGTAACGTGACCACCAAAAGTAATTTCTAAAGGCCAAAGGCAGTTTGCAAATTAATTGCATTTTAACTATCACGATTGCCCAAAAGTAAATTGTGACACATAGTAACATAAGCTATTTGGTTCACATGTTTGAATGACAAATGTATCATTAGCCTAGAACAGGCTGGTTCAACAAAGTCGCTTTCAAACCACTGTGGATTTTCCATGTATGCGTTCTATTTGGATTACTAGGAACTAGATTACCACTCATATTCAAGAACAGTTCCAGAACTTCTTCTGGCTGTATATAAGCCCAGTTCAATGAAGTCACTGTCTATTTAATGTGTTTTCATGCCTTCACATAACAGGAACCATAATCGATGCACAAGCAATTTAGCCCACTCTCATTGGACTTGGCATAGACAATGGTGTAGTTTTGTTCGTATGAAGTTAAACAGTGATCGTACACAAGGCCAGGTCACCGACGTTACAAGATTTGTCGTTATTCAAGTTGTCCAGATGATATTTCCGTCAAGGGAGCCTCTCTCAACTTCGCCATCCAATCGATTAGGTCCGTGCTGTCATACGGCAGAATCTGTTTCTACAAGGCTGGGAAGTCTACCATACATGACATTGTCAGTTTGGCGATGGCGATGACCAGTAGCGGAAAGCCATTTTTCCATACCGAATAATGAATGGCTTATGTTCCATGAAAAGATTTCTCATTGTCGAATGCTTATGGTGACCCGTGATGTACCGTGAAAACATTTCTCAATATCCATTGTTTATGATCACCGATGACAGTGGTAAATCGTGAAAAAATATCGAATGGTAATGAGGACCAGTGATGTACCGGAAAACACATGTATCAATATCGAATGTGTATGGTCATTGATGACCAGTGATATACCGTGAACACATTTCTCATTATCTAATGATTATGACTATCGATAAACATAATTTTGAATAAAGTTTGCAATATCCATAATTATGATGATTAGTGATCTAACGTGAACACATTTTTTTTTATAATGGATTATTCTCGTGATTTTGGTCTTTGGATATTAATTTACTGCAGTCTCATCGTTTCAGGTGAGTTTGAATTTCGTTTTCTTTTACATTTCCAAAGTTAGATAAATTTCCCAAATTCTATCTTCGTTTATTAAATAACAATTATCGATAATTATTTCTCAGACAAAAATATTCATTTTTAGCGCCGATCGAAGTGCATTAGGTGAATTACCGCTGTAGTAATAAATATCGCTAGTGAAATATATCTTTTCTATGTTGACGTTTAAATGTGAACACATTGGTGTTAACATATATACACGTTTGAACCAAAGATACGTTAAGTACGGTTATTTTGTTTCCTTTCTTCCCATATTAAGCGTCTAGGTTAACAAATATAGACCTACCGATTAATTTGGACATATCCACATGATTTTAAAGATAATTATCTTTATCTTTTTGTGCACTCAAATCTCACAAGTTAATACTTTCTCATCAGCTATTAGCTATTGTTTTACTATGTTGTTATCGTACTTTTGTTTTTCGAAGTAGTTATCGTACTTTTAAGTGGACGTTTAGTATGATAATGGATTCTATAAATTTATTTGTATGCCAACTGTGACTTGTATTTCTCCCTAACATGGTAGCGGGCCCAACAATGAGAATGCGTGAAGCATACATTTCTTAGGAGGGCCCGTGGTAATCCAGCAAAAGTAATATGACGTCATGTAACTAGGTCATTGATTGTTTCGAATGTATTGATTGATTGGAGTTTTACGTCGTATTTCACTCATGGCGACAAGCCAGCCCTATGGGTGCAACAAACCACCCGCGACGCCATTGCCAACAATGACACGATGCAAGACAAGCACAGTGCGTATGCTGATTGTTTAAGGAACAGATGTGTTTCATGTTGCCCCTTCGTCCACCGAGCACCCGTCTGGTTGGTTAGGCAAATCATTTCACACCAACACCTTCAGTCCACCGAGCACCCGCCTGATTGGTTAGGCAAATCATTTCACACCAACACCATCAGTCCACAGAGCACCCGCCTGATTGGTTAGGCAAATCATTTCACACCAACACCAACATCTTCTCGACATCTGAAACTATTCCTCTGACAAACTTGGTGGCGACATCGGCCTTGCCTCGTGGAGATGAAACAACAGAGACCCGACCAAACTCCTTATATCTGTACTATCTGAATTGAGATTGTTGATTTTAATTACAGATAAATATTATAATCTCATAAATCACTGAATAATTTGTCAGAAATAACAAATGAAGGTTTAAGAAAGGTGAAGCCCCGTGAACATGGTTTGTCGATATCTCATCTCCCCTGGGTAAAAACGACAAAACCCCCTGTGGTAGACGTACATGTAAACACACCTGTACCGTGGCTTATAAGTGCCATGTTTTTTCATTTGCATTTATATTTCTTGTTAATATTTCTTTTTTATATTTCTTGTTAACTTCACTTTAGTGCTTTATACAGTGCTCTTATAAAACCGTCTCTATAAATATGACGTTTATATCAGAAATTTCCTCTAAGATCGACTTAAACTCGATCGCTTTTTATTAAACTTTTCCAATGAACAAACGTTCTGTAGCTTTCCAATTCTAACAGTTCCAACTACCAGAATGTACAATTTATGGTTGATAGACCATATCAAGCAATTTTAAGAAATTGTGTCTTAAGGGTGTAGAATTGTTAACCAATAATGCAATTAGTTTTATAGTGTATGTCATGCCTGTAGGGTGTATCTCCATAACGCCCATAATATAGATTCGGTGACAAACATTCCTTATGAAGGATTTGGTGAATATATATTGAATTCCAGTAAAGAGACATGAACAGTGCGGGGTGGGAAGTCCACCGTACACTTGAAAGCTGCAGATGGCTCGCGAGACTATGAAACGACCATATATAAACTTGCTTGATACTCACTCACATTTTTAGGATTTGTTTTCTATTAAGATCAAGACAAGCTTGACACTCTCATTGATCCGACAAAGCGAACAGTTGACAGGATAAAGGAATTTGTTAATAATGTAGCCACGCCGTCTCTCCTATCTTAACATTATGAAATATAGCAATTTTGTATTCAAGCCAGCGCGGAAAGAAGGCCATGTGAAGATCCTGTATTAAGCGTGTTCATATCTGGAATCAGTTCATATAAGTTGAGTGTATTAAGTACGCATATGCCATGACGTTAATTTCCGCGACTTAAGTAACAAATCCAGATAGTGACGGCCACTGACGTGTATATTGCTATAATAATCCGCCAACGCGTACTGCAGGTGAAATTAAAATTGAAGAATTGGTGTAAAGAAACACTAGTGTTTCACTATTGATACTTGATGAATACACATTTAAAAAACAAAAGCATTTGCGCCCGTTTGAGGTTTCCGTACCCAAAATAAAGCTATGTTAGGAGCAGGGAATTAGTTCGGCTGAAGACACGAACATTTCTCATCTCGCCAGGATAAAGATGTCGAAACCACCTGCACTTGAATACAAACGTCCAGGGACATGTCAGTCAAGTTTCATAAGGCCAGACAAGATATTTGCCCCCAAAACCGGACAAAGGAGAAATAATCCGAGTTTCCGCAGTACAACCTTTGACCATTCCTGGACATTAAGAAAGTTCGAAAGATCGACCGTCTTATGTAAAACTGAATTTTGTAAAATCTTGGTTTTTAACACGTTGGTGAAATCAATACGATTATAGAAATATAACGTATTGTCGTCACTGGTGGCCAATTCAAGCGATCGACTCTAAATAGTTATTAAAATATCAAATTAAACCCCTTACTACATTTACTTGACCCCCGTGTTGAATAATTGTGCCTGCCATTGTATTCAACTTTATTGGATTTACGCATCCCATGAAGGCTAAGGAAAGTTAAAGTAGATGGAAATTTGTTTGGCTTTTGGCCTAAAATGGAAACTTGTGCTTATTCATGAGATTTCTCAGGATTTTTGTTACGGGATGTTGAGTCTAACAAGTATAGAATTTAGAAAATCAGGATTTTTGCAATAATTTCGAAGAACAGTCTGTGATAATTGGATTAGAGACTTCAGACATTTGTCTCGTCAACACATAACCTTAAGGTTATGTTGATATCTTGGGGATGATATGTTCTAAAAATTCTATTGAAATATAGATCATTCTTTTTTATTTTGTTTTTTTCCTGCTGTGGAATACATACATCTACGTGACATTTATTACACGCTTTAAGTACATCTATTTATTCGCCGTTGTCAACCATGCAACCAAGCGTTTACCCTTGCAATACTTACCATATAGCCACCAGCTTGCAATATAATTATTTTAGGACGCTCTATTGGATTAAAAGACTATTTATTTTCGACACCCAAATGACATCGTTTGAGCTGAAGTAAGCTGATTGGCTGCCTCAAATTTGTTGTCTCCGCAAAAACAATTGACACTCTGTATCCACCTTTAACGGTATTATCAAGATACGTGGAAGTTATTGCGTTATAGCATATCAGTGAAATCAGAATGATTATGTGACACTGAAATTGTAAACAAACATTGTAACAGTTATATAACGGGCACAATCGGCAACCGGAGGCGACTCAATTGGTTTGATTGGTTCGAATAGATTGCATCCCGTGTGGGAATATATAATGTATTATTCACACCATTAAATTATATCGATTGTTATTGGAGTACTTAAAATGAATAACGTTTTTAGTAATTACATGTAAATTGTTTTCATATAATGTTAGACAAATCGGGTTTTGAAATAGTGTCCTAAGGGTGTAAAATTGAAAGCCAATAATGCAATTAGTTTAATGGTGTGTTTGATGCCTATAGGATGTATCTCCATACCGTCCATCATATAGATACGGTAAATGTTCATCACCACACAAAACAAACATTAAAATAAACTGACACACATCCATTATGAAGGATTTGGTGAATATGTATTGAATTCCAGTAATAGAGACATGAACAGTGTGGCATGGAAAGTCCACCGTACACTTTAAAGCTACAGATGGCTCGCGAGACTATGAAACGACCATATATAAACTTGCTTGATACTCACTCACATCTTTAGGCTTCGTTCTCTATTCAAATAAAGACAAGCTGCTGCTTGAGACTCACATTGATCCGACTAAACGAACAGTTAATTTGTTAATAATGTAGCCATACCTTTTCTCCTAACTTTTCGTTAGGAAATAAAGCAATTTTGTATTCAAGCCAGCGCGGAAAGAAGGCCATGAAAGATCCTGTATTAAACGTGTTCATATCCGGAATCATCTCATATTGGTTGAGTGTAGTAAGTACGCAGGTGCAACGACGTTAATGCCCACGACTTATTTCACAAATCCAGAGAGTGCCGGCTATATTGCTACAAGAACCCACCAACGCGTACTTCAGGTGAAATCAAATTGCAGAACTGG
>JAUELC010120245.1:0-11579 GCA_031471745.1 Cryptochiton stelleri
AACCCAAAGGTCCCGGGTTCGAATCCCGGTGGAGGCAAAGCAAATTTTTCTCTCTGCATTTTTCAAATATATATATAAAGTTGTTTATTTCTGAACACATCAGTCAAATATATAAATCATGTTGAGGAAGATTCGCAGTTTTTACTGGGTAAGAATTCGGGAATCATTCCATCGTGAGTCTCTATAACTCAGTCTGCAGAGTGTTTGGCATGTAACTCAAAGGTCCCGGGTTCGAATCCTTGCACATACAAATATATAAATATCGTATTAAATTGGATATTTCCTGTAAGCTTCCTTTGAAGATCTTCGTCACATAGAAATGAATTTTGTTTCGTTGCAGTTTGATTTTCTTGGGTCCAAATAAAGCCAGCACAAAAAAACAAGTGTCTCCAAATGAGCTTCTATCAAACCCTATAGCGTGTGTAAGTGTCTGGGATACCACTTCAGACGGAGCGGGTAGTTGATAGAAACCTCTGATCGAAGGGTAACACAAAGCCGATCTGTTGAGGCGTTTTGCATATGTACTATACATTTGCACACTTTGTCTTATTGCGCCATGTTTTATGTCCTGTGTTTTCTTGTATCTTTTCGTTGTTTGTTGCCAGTGTCGTCAACGGTGGTCTCCATTGACTGGGATACAATCTAGTAAATAAGAGAAAACAGCATACGTTCCAAATTCAATGGACATATTATTTATGTTGAGTAGGTAGAGAAATAGATATATTCAATTTTATGTGATGCTGACGGGTTGCTCCACCTTTCTCTAATTTTGTTTTCAATTGTTGCTTCGGCAACGTTCGCTCGCTACAGTGATAGGGTCACGGTCGGTGTATAAACCGCAATTTCTCTCACAGATGTCGAACTTTTCAATTTCAAATCGTTAGATTTTGTTTAACTCAGCTTCAGCTTTATTGACATTTTTAGATTTTAGAGCGGTATAACTGTGGCTATAAATTGTTGGAGTACATTGTCGTCATATAAGTTAAATAACATTGAGCACGGCGTTAAACATTAATCAATCAATCACCTGATTAATGTGGGATTATTAGCATCCTTTGGGATCATTAAATGAACAACCTAACTTAGCAGTCAGATAGATTTTAAGGTTAAACTACAC
The DNA here is from genome assembly GCA_031471745.1 of Cryptochiton stelleri. Classification (NCBI taxonomy): domain Eukaryota; kingdom Metazoa; phylum Mollusca; class Polyplacophora; order Chitonida; family Mopaliidae; genus Cryptochiton; species Cryptochiton stelleri. Next base: position 1,118 of record JAUELC010120245.1, read on the forward strand.
TGGTAATTTGAAAGAAGAATAATGCAAATTTATTGTGATTTCGTTTTATGATTTATGGCTTGCCATTTCTTCCAAAAGATGGGTGCCGTTGTGTGTCAAAGACGCCAGGGAAACAAGCTACACCCAATCTCGATCCCTGTGCTCTGTAGGTACGGTGATTCAATAAGAGGAGATAAAGTTGTTCAGGCAGCCTGTGAACTGAGAATCTTAGGTCATTTGTCATTTGGTGTTTTAAGAGTCTACGGTTAAATGGCATTAACACATTGACGTCGTTAATGAAGTTCCTTTTCCCAGCTCGATCAAGATCACAATGATTAAGCTACAGGATAACTGATAGGTTTCCGTAGACCTTCAAGCAAGGTCATTTGTTCTTTCGACAAACTAAGGAATTGGAAACAAACAGTAAACCCAAATGCATTTATTTGTCTCGAGACAAAATTATTTCTGCAGCACAATTCAGTTTGTCCAGAATTTGCCTTGGCACAATATTGGACACATGGTAAACAAGTTTGTGTCAAAACAAATACTGGACAAACTTTTTATTTGCTTTCTAATCCAGTTTATGTGGGCGGGATATCGCTGCCGATATTTAGGCAGCTCGGACTTCTCCTTGTAACTAGTTGCTGGAAATAAGCGTCCCTGGGCAATATACCGTATTTTAATTTGGAAGCTGGTATATAGGGAGATATTGATTTTGGTTTTGAACATAAAGAATAAATAAGTCTGGGAAAGGATATATATTGGTTATTTTGTTTATTTAATTTAATATTTTATTCAGTCTACTGTACGCTTAGCTGGGATTTTCGATTAAGCATCTGTAATTGAAGGCGCTTCTGAAGCCTTATTTGGGGCAATTTCCGGTGGTCTTAATGTGTGGTCCAGTAGCGTGTATATACGAAGCCAAGTATATGGTCATTCATCCTAGTATCCCATCTTGATCGTGCACCTTATACCATATTTTAGATTTCATGTACAAAATGATAGAATGGCAAATCAGATAAGTACATGTAGCCGCATCCATACTCTGCAATATATTTGAAAATCTACACAATGGACATGATCATGAGACCAAGACTCAAGTCAATGTCAGACAATTATAACCCAGCTGTCTACCCCCAAAGAACTAGTATTATATTTGACCTGATTTGTTGATTTCTTGACAATTTATGTGACGTTATAATACTAATTGGTCGGAGAATCATTGGTACAAGTCTGACAGCTAAGATGTTCAATAAATCTTAGTCGCATTTCTTCTGTATCCAATTATTCGATGAAAAGAACCGAGAGGATTATTAATACATAAGGACAGGTGTTAGACTGTCTTTGCTATCTCAAAGTTAACATAACAGGCTGTCATGACAAATAATAATACTTGTCGACGCCTTGAGCATCTGTTTAGCGTTTATCATCGGGGTGAACAAAGTACTTCGGAATAATTAGCACCCATAGCTAGTCTATCGCTTCCTAAACGTGAAGAATAGATTGTTTTGTTATATTGTAATGTCTGGTGTCAATAATATTAAGGGATATCGAGCCAACGTTTTGAACGAGCTAATTAACCTTGACTGTACTTATTACCAACAACTCCTCGAGCCCTATTAGTATAGAATCATATAGACCTGCAAGGTCAAAAACTTGAAATTATATAGTAACCAATGACAGTTAACCGAGATCTACAACACAAGGAAAATTAACACCCATTCGGCAAACCGTCTTACGACAAAAAATATTCATTCACAGGTTTCTACAAGTGAAAATACTAGTTCCGGAAACAAGTGCCTTTAATATTCTATCATTATATCAAGTGTCAACGTTGTACAACTATGTGTTTTTTAGTCTGGCATATTTCGAATAATCCATGGATTAGAAAGTCATTTCGCATTATAGTTCGATGAATGCTATTGTTTCGAGTTAATGGACGCTTTGTCACGTAGTGAGCACTCCCAGGGTAGTCATGATTGATACACGTGGTGTGGTTTCTGGTCACATTCATTTATTACAACAGGCATTATAACCTGCAGTCAGTTTTTGCATCTGTCTGTCACATTTTATCCCGTCGAAGTAGTAAAATTAGCGTGATCGATCAGAGGCTTTCTTCGGTTTGCTCGAGAAAATAATGTGTCTGCTATTCAACTGTCTGCTTTCTCGACGGACAAAACTCAAATAACGTTAGATATAGATAAATCATCTGTCTATCGTACATGATGTTGAAAACCCCAAATGCCAGATAAATTATTTTTTTCCACATTTCCCATTTATCGAGATTTTAAATACATAAGTTTTGAACACTCTTGTTGTTTTACAATTTTCTGTTGTATCTATCCGTATGTGACCCTACACGATCAGTGTTGTCTTCTATCGAAAATACCAGCGTGGGTTAAAACAATTGCTTCAAACATTGTCCTACTCTTAGTTTAGTGTATTTGCATGATCACGTGCACATATTTAGTTGAAATAGATTTCGACACAAGACTAGTCTAGATTAAAAAAGAAGAAACCATTTTAGTTAGTCAACAAAGTCTATATAACGCTGTTTTAAAATGTCAAAACAGTCCTTTTGTATATTCCGTAGTGAAAAAGTCGTCTATCTCGGTCGTCTAGCGGCTAACTTGAACGGGGACGCATGGGAAATCCCATCTCTCTGGCCGATAGAGCAAACACGAGAATCCATTATGTATGCTCGAAGATAAATAACACTGGCACAGGGATGTCAACTATTTAAAACACGACGAATCCATTATGTATGCTCGAAGATAAATAACACTGGCACAGGGATGTCAACTAATTAAAACACGACGAATCCATTATGTATGCTCGAAGATTAATGACACTGGCACAGGGATGTCAACTAATTAAAACACGACGAATCCATTATGCAAATGGCATTGCGCAGTGTGGCTTTTTCGTACATGATGTGAAATATGCAATAAATCATTTCAGAATAGTTGATATAGATTCTCCTTCAATGTCAAATATGCTATTTAGTTTGTTAATTATATTACTTTATCTGAAATAATGTACGTGGATGACTTACTTGAAGATCTATAAGTGTTAAATGGCATTATGCCATTAATGTGCAAACAATTCTTCTTGGGTAGGATGCTGGATAAGATTATTCCTGGGACCCGGTGCATCGTAAATCTAAAAGTGTGTGTTATCGATTGATAATGCCCTTGAACGACCCGGTGCCTCGTGTATCTAGATGCGTGTATTATCGATTGATAATGCCCTTGACGGCCCGGTGCCTCGTGTATCTAAATTTGTGTAATTATCAATTGATAATGCCCTTGAACGACCCTGTGCCTCGTGTATCTAAATATGTGTATTATCGATTGTTAGTGTCCTTGAACGACCCGATTTCTCGTGAATCTAAATCTGTGTATTATCGATTGCTAATTCCCTTGAACGACACCGTGCCTCGTGAATCTAAATGTGTGTATTATTGATTGTTAGTGCCCTTCAACGACCCGATTCATCGTGAATCTAAATGTGTGTACTATCGATTGCAAATGCCTTTGAACGACCCCGTGCCTTGTGAATCTAAATGTGTGTATTTTCCATTGCTAATTCCATTGAACGACACCGTTCCTCGTGAATCTAAATGTGTGTATTATTGATTGTTAATGCCCTTCAACGACCCGATTCATCGTGAATCTAAATGTGTGTATTATCGATTGCAAATGCCTTTGAATGACCTCGTGAATCTAAATGTGTGTATTATCGATTGTTAATGCCCTTGAACAAACGGATTTCTCGTCAAACTACATGTGTGTATTATCGATTGCCATTGCCCTTGAACCATCCTGTGTCTCGTTAATATAGACGTGTGTTTTATCGATTGACAATGCCCTGGAAAAACCCGGTGCCTCGTGTATCTGAATGTGCGTATCATCGATTTATAATTCCCTTGAGCGATCCTGTGCCTCGTGAATCTAAATTTGTGTTTTATCGATTGCTAATGCCCTTGAACGACTCGGTGCCTCGAGAACCTAAATGTGTGTTTTATCGATTGATAATGCCCTTCAACGACCCCATGCCTCGTTTATCCCGATAAACGATCCCGTACCTCGTGGATATAAATGTGTGTATAATCGATTGATAATGCCATTAACCGAACCTGTGCCCCGTGAATCTAAATCTGTGTATGATCGATTGTTTGTGCCCTCGAACGACCCGTTTATCGTGAATATAAATGTGTGTATTAACGATTGCTGATGCCCTTGAACGACCCCGTTCCTCCTCTATCTAAATGTTTGTACTATCGATTGTCAGTGCCCTTGAACGACCCGGTGCCTCGTGAATCTAAATGTGTGTATTATCGATTGATAATGCCCTAGACCGACTAGGTGCCTCGAGAATCTAAATGTGTGTTTTATCGATTGCTAATGCCCTTGAACTACCCGCTGCCTCGTGAATCTAAATGTGTGTATTTTCGATTACTTATGCCCTTCAACGACCCGCTGCCTCGTAAATGTAAATGTGTGTATTATTGATTGCTTATGCCCCTGAACGACCCCGTGCCTCGTTTATCTAAATATGTGTATTATCGATTAATAATGCCCTTGAACGATCCCGTACCTCGTGAATATAAATGTGTGTAATATCGATTGTTAGTGCCCGTAAACGACCCGGTGCCTCGTGAATATAAATGTGTGTATAGTTGATTGATAATGCCATTAACAGACCCTGTGCCTCGTGAATCTAAATCTGTGTATTATCGATTGTTAGTGTCCTCGAACGACCCGTTTACCGTGAATCTAAATGTGTGTATTATCGATTGCTATTGGCCTTGGACGAACCGGGGCCTCGTGTACCTAAAAGTGTTTATTATCGATTGTTAGTGCCTTTAGACGGCCCTATGCCTCGTGGATCTAAATGTGTGTATTATCGATTGTTAATGGACTTCTGCGACCCCGTGCCTCGTGTATCATAATGTGTCTTTTATCGATGGCCAACGCCCTTGAACGACCCGGTGCCTGGTGTATATAAATGTGCATTATCGATTGTTAGTACCCTCGAACGACCCCGTGCCGCCTGTATCTAAATGTGTTTATTATCGATTGCTTATGCCCTTGAACGGCCCGATGCCTCGTGAATCTAAATGTGTGCATGATCGATTGCTAATGCCCTAAAACGACCCAGTGCCCCCTAAATATAAATGTGTGTATTATCGATTGATTGTGTATGTAATCTGTAAATCATATCAAATAGAATAGTATCGATATGTAGAAATAATTTTGTCTCCATCGAATATAGAAATAAATATGTTGCAGGGTTGCAGACATATAAAAGCTAGTTTTATTCATTTAACTTCCCCCTTCATCTCACAATACAAAGAAAACAAGTGTACGAAGAACCAGGTCCGTTTTTGGATAGTATTCTCTTTCTTCTTTGCAAATCTACTTAGTTTTTATATTTGTTAAGAACATACAGGCACATCCCGAGTTACATTAATTTTATATCTTGATGTTTCAAAACAAATACATGATCACAACACAAGTATGATTCAAGGCTTATTTTTTGTAAGACCATTGTACGTGGAATTGGTATATTGTAGTTCCAATGTGTTTTGGACTAGGTTTTGACCAGCTTCACGTATTTCTAAAAAGACAAATTTCGAATGATAATTGAACCCCTTTAGAATAAGTCGAAAAACAAATCCATTTAACTATTCAAAATTAAACTTTGTCTCATAACTTGTAACAGGGCTGTTTTTCATGCCATATGAACACCACAAGGTAAAACAGTTTAACAACTTTTTGTCTTCCGTGGATCCTTAAAATGCCGGTTATAGTTTGGGATTGAATATTGAACCGATTACTAAGTGCACTTCACTGGCTTGTCACTCTGAGAAAAACAAACTCATTTAATTATTGCTCATAAATTGCCGCTAGGAGTTTCTCTCTGCTTACCCTATCGTTTGTAATGTCCATACGTGCGCTGCCAGGCTGCCTAAAGGAGTTATGGAAGCAGTTTACCCTTGACCAGATCAGGATCGCTGACAGCATCTGGACAACATCCACCTACACAAATCAACTTAGAACAGGGCAAGTCAGTACATATGTAGAACGCCATACATCTTTGCCACAGGAAATAACTGTTACCATTTGACTTGTTCCTAGTCTCCTTATGAACAAAAACGATAACTGGGTTCATTGGAACGCAATTATGTTAAAAGACGAAATAAAGGCAGCGTGCTAAATGCATTCAACTGAGTGACTAGATTGGTGTGGTTCAACCAACGCAATTTTAATCTATTACCACGTTGAAAGGTTTTGCTTGATCGGTCAGGAACTAACACTGTGTGATTCCAAATCACATTATCTATCCTATAGAGTTATGAAATACCCGCAGTACGTGGTTATTTTTTGCCCCACTGACATAACAGTCTATTAAAATGAAATAAAGTAGAACTTCACGTATTTCGTTTTGTTTTACAGTGAACCCGTAATAGCGCATTTTGGGCAATTTGCTTGCTAACCGACATACGAATGATGTATTTTCTCGACCATATGCAACAGTTTGTAATGACCTCAATCGCTAGAAAAGTATATTCCGTTTTTGCATATATAGTGGTTGAGGCAAGTACAGCTACAACGTTCGTCGGAGACATATAAAACCTAGCAAGGATATGAAAACTAAACTGGAGTGTACAAAACTTAAAAAAACAGATAACTACACAATACTTGAAACAAGAAAATTACCCTTAAATCATATGGACACATCCGTATTTCTTACTATTCCCAGTCAATTAGGCAACTGTAAACGGAGAGGTGACTGTGCTAGAATTAAAAGTAACATTTTGCGAGAGTTGGTAGATAACATTACGAATTTCTTTAGTTCGATCGTTTCGTTTCCAGCCTCCTCATCTATTGTGTACATATGTCATAGTTTACACTCTGACAGCAGCTAGGGAAAGTACAATGTCCTTGAGAAGGCACTTTTTGTCTGAAAATTTGAAGCTTCTTTCATGAATTCTAAAAATAGCATAGACAAATAATGCTTAATGATTCTATATAGCTTTGGGTGTATCCCAAGATGATGATCCACGAAGTGTTGACGTAAGCAGAACTGTTTGATCAGCTAACTAACATGATGGAGGACTTAATTAAGAGTCATGGATTGTACATGGTAAGTCAGCCGGCTTATCTTGTTTTCTCCTGGCTTTTCGATGAGACTGTTTTCCCGTTATTACATTAGAAGGATAATAGCTGAACCGATATAAAGAGACGGACAGTGGATCAGCATTGAAAGTATAACTCAGACGTTGCTGTGTGGTGTTTGTTCTTCACCCATATAGATTGAGTTCAAGAGGGCTATGAATCGTAAGTGAAAGGGTCAGAATGTCTGGGGAATAAGTCCTACCCAACTATCGTTCCTCCCTGAGAATTGCCTGTTACACAGTCAATGAATCATCGGATGATGACCATGCAATAAAAAAAACCCAAACGAGATGTAGGACTGATTAGTTTTAATAATAAATACATGTATGATGTAAACAAAATTTAAATTCTTCACACCACCGCGTAGCTGAAGTACTGTTGAATGTGGTCTGAATATTTATCATGCCGAATAGTTCATCATTGTTCCAATGTCCAGCACCAAAGGTTATTAAATGAACTGAACTGGACAGACATCAAGGGTCAATAACAGAGATAAATTTTGGAACTGACATAGATACTATCTGGTCTTTCTAGCTACATTAATAATACTGCATATTATATCGAAGGTGTGGATTGATTTCTGTAAGTAATAACCCTTTTGACAGAAAGGTATAATCTTCTGTTTCAGAAAATGTTGTTCTCAACCGTCCTACTGAGCAGGGATCCCCAACTTACTGTGATCGTACCGGATGTTACAATGGTAGTCTGGTTGTAGATGGAAGAACTGGACACGACTTTTACAAAACACCTTGTACAGTAACAGATAAAAATTCGTCTGTTAAAGCTTGGTGGAATGTCGCGCTGGATCAATATTATTATATCTATAGATTTGCACTTTATAACAGATTGGATTATTGTAAGTGGATAACTAGTGATAAATTCAAGATAACACTATGGTATGAAATGAAATAAGATAACACTTATTTCATTTCATTTATTTCACCAAAGATAAAAATAGAAAACAATTATAATAAATAAATAGTAAGTCTTCCTTGGCTGGAACAGCAAACCGTAAGGCTTATTATTTTCCCTTAAAACCTTATAATAATGATCAGCGGATTGTTTAAAGGAAAATTATAAATAAAATAAGATAATAAGAATGATATGTGAAGCAATAAGATAAAATGTAAACTTATATACAGTTATTTAAACATAAACAATGGAGGAGGATGCCTCAGTCCTATTCTTGTAGATCGGTTTTCAACTGTTTAAAAAGAATGTACGACATTGTCTTTATTCTAAGGGCAATTTATCCTAGTGGATACGTCCTTTTATGAAAGGGCCTGTATAGGTTAAGCGAGACAGAACTAGTTGTGTATTGGTAGATGGAAGGCTGTTTGAATACGTATGGAGATCTGCAGAATTTCAGGGGTGTACAGCTATTTTTAAACTGTTGCGTTAGAGATCGAGTTCAATGGTGTAAGAGAGATCGAGGGTTTAACAATGAGGAACTGAGGAGTTCTGACTGTGGAGTTGTGACTGTGGTCACACTTGGTTGAAAAGGTTATTACTTTGAGTGCACATAATCGAATAAGAGGGAGAAAATGTGCCCTTATACACCACACATTAGATGCTTAGGGTCATGTCCTTCGGTTTAGGTGTTCAGAGGTTAAATGTTTGGAGCGGTCCAATAATTGGGTCAGAGCAGTGGGGTGGGGTCATGTGGGTAAATGTTCAGAGGGGAATGTCCCGCAACCATAAATTGTAGACCAAGGGACATCTAATAGTACAGAATGTTCAATGCAACCTTCTAAGGAACGACCCTAGTGTTTTTTACACCTCAGGCAGAAAATGTACGCTTGTTCTATGCAGGAAATGCTTCTATCCCAATGGACACAAATGCGTTTCTCCTAACTATTGAATTTGTAACATTAGTATGAAACTATGGTATATTGTATGGTGTATGTTGTTCAATAATGCAACTTGATGCATCGTTCCAACAAATACTAGTTTCGGAAAAGTACTACCTTACGACATGTTTGTAGTTTGGTAACATCAAACATAATATAGTTAATGAGGTTAATGATTGGCAATGAATTGTCAGTGAGTAATTACAAGGCTACCACAGTGTACATAATCAAGACCTGCTTGTAATTTGGTCAAATTATGCAGAACTCGATCTTATCGTGGTCACAACATGAATCCTCCAAAGTTTTGTTTTCCTACATGTATCGATTTGCTCGTGATTTCCATCCAGATTGAGGTTTGAGCTGAATAATCAGTCTAATTGATAATTTTAATTCTCACTACAGTACCGTATCGTATAAATGGGTTCGTCGTGTCTGTGGGTAGAACTTCAACCGCAGGAATCGAATACCAAGAGTGTTATAGAGACGACCATAATGGTACACCACCCGCCATTCAACATGGAACGTGCCTCAACAATCCAATACAGGGAAACGTTATCCAAGTGAAACAAACTACTAACAAAAGACTGCAAATGTGTGAACTTCTTGTATATGGTAATTAACTGTTTCTGAATGTCTGTTTTGATCTGCGGTAAGATGCCTCTTAGACATCAAGTTTGGCTTCAGTTTCAAGAAATCTGGGATCATTAAAATTATTTCAATATACATGTATATTATAGAAGAAGGCCTACAACTAATATTTTGTAGTCAAAAAGTAAACTTTCAGAAAGTGTGGATATGTGCATTGGCTAATTGTATTAACAACGTAAGAATGACCTCTGAATACAACGTTTTTGGGCAGTTCAGGTGTCCACGTGTTTAAGCCTTAGGCCATTCTAGAAAACTATACAATATATTTCAGCCTCGGTTTAGCGAACGCTCTCCGCAATAGCATTTTTTATGTCTTTTTTTTCTCCAAAACAGTCTGTGCTGCAGGCTGGTATGGGGAACGTTGTGACAGAAAGTGTACTACAAAAACAGAATGTACCAGTTGTGATGTAGGGCAACTGATATGTGAAGGTTCGTTTGTAATTCCTGGCTATATTTATTTGAATAAATGCGGAGAGAAAAAATTGCTTTGCCTCCACAGGGATTCAAACCCGGAAACTTTGGGTATATATTCCTGCTTCTTAATAACTTAATAATATTGGTCGCACAAAAAAACGATAGATCATTAACACAATTTCTCATATAAAATATAAGATTACAGTTCAAATTTTATTTTGTTATCTTTGTGTGACGAATGAAGTAAGAAACTTCGTAGATCCAATTTGGTTGTATACATATTTGCAACTAGTGACAAAGTTTGTTTGAGACGATCATGATCTGTATTTTAGTTGTATATGCACATCCACGATTCTCAGACGGTTTTACTGCATTGATTCAAGGTCT